>JANRGW010015559.1:7231-42666 GCA_024733675.1 Psilopsiagon aymara
TGAAAGTCAAAAACACAGCACTGCACCAGCTACTAAGAAGGAGAAAAATGACTGCTACTGCTGAACCCAGGACAGGTGGCTTGAAAGCTAAAGGAGATGGAACTGTCCAGGAAAATAAACATGAGCTTACTTTTTCGCTGGAGACTTCTACTGATTTACAGACCATCAGAAAAATGTACTTTGGATGGCTGCTAAGAATCACAGCTAATTTAGTCACAGTTCAGTACTCCCAATCTCAGATGAGACAGAAAACAGTAAAATATTCCTACAACCCACAATTATGGTTATTCTTTTCATTCACCTTTCCTTTATATCAATGCAGACAGCTATTCCAAGTGAATCTACCCACATTTGTTGTTGACAGTGAACACAAAACATACAGAATTCACACAAAGGAACACAATTCCACTTTTCTGAGTTTTATTGTGTTAAAATTATTTATCTGGAAGGTGGCATTTTCAGACGTGGCTATTAATGCCATCCTGTGGCCATTACTTATCAGTGAATATGAAAGTCAGGAGAAAGAAGAGAATGCATTTTAGCAGAGATTAATTTTTTATGATGAGTTTGTTTGTGCTGCTCACCAGAACTGCCAAAACTAGTCTTGAGAAGGTCCGCTGTCATCTGCTCTCATATGCAGCAGATTATGGAAAGACAGTAATTTCCAGCACTTGAAATGGCAGGTGAGTAACTGAAATACTTATCTAAAATCAGCACTTTCTAACTCCCTTCAAGTATCTTTCATCAGTTGCCTTGTTTGGGGATAGATCAAGACAGACACTTCCCAGCTCCTGGGAGCATTCAGTCACATCAATGTTTCAGGCAGATTTTCACAGCTAAGAAGAGAGACACATAAACTGTATTATACCAGCAAAATAGTATCAGCCAAAATCTGCAGAAAGCCTGGAACCATACTTGAAAGAAGTGGGACATTTCTTTCTTTCAATAGAAGGGAACCTCTGCTGTTGCCCAGGGTGAGAAAGAACAGATGCCATGTCACTCCTTGCAGTGATGACTGGGAGAATCTACGCTGCCTGAGCTCCACCTGCATTGCCCAACATGACAATTGCTCACAAGTGACACACATGCTTCTTTAAAGGCTGATATCCTGCCCAACAACTGCTCCAAAGAGGAGAGAAATATAGAAGTGGAAGAAGGAGGGAGCTTGATATGCTGCATCCAGATAACCTCAATCTGGTCCTGATGTTGCCTAGGCAGAAAGCACTAGGTGAAGAGGATTAAATGAAAATGTGGTTTAAATAGTTTTTAAAAAGCCTGAGAGAGAAAAGCAGGTTGGATTGGTTTCGTTTTGGGTTTTGATTTTCCATTCATGCTGCCATTGACAGGGAACGGGATCTATTTCATACATCTAAGAAACACTGAAACTTGTGTATTTTGCTGTAGGGCATCTGACTTGGTGCCAAATGTGACTCACATGATGCTTCCACCATGATTTAGCAAAAGTTGGGGCTTTTTTCCTCTCCAGCAGTGGTAGTGCTTAGAGTGGTAGAGGGTAATTTTGCTCTGCCTTGTCAGCATGCGGCCCTTCTGAAGTCAGAAGAATTTACAGGAAAGTAGAAGCTGGCTGTACCACAGATAACTTCAAACCTGATGTGCTTCAAACCTATTGCGAGCAAATTGAGAGGTTGAAAACCCAGGCTCCCTTTTTGCACATGAAAACTGTGGGAGCAATTAATGGCACTTAGACTCCCAACTCCCTCGTCTGTAGACACAATCAGGTAGTTAGACATCTAAGTAGTAATAATGAAGAGCACAAAATTGCTGGCACAAAAGGGATTTTTTTAAGAAATCAGGCCATTAAAATATGTGACAAAGCCTCAAAAGGAGAGAGGTGATAGAAAATGGCAGACAATGAAGAACTGAGAAATGGATGAAGTTTCCCATAATCTCAAGTTCAATATTTTTTAATGGCGATAATTTACAGGAACAAACAAAAGGATAACAGCAGGAATATGATGAATAGAAGTAAATTCAGGCCTAAAATAGCAAATGAACTTTGTAATGAAGTACAGTTGAGAGGTATATTGCTACCTTTAAATATTTAGCTATTCCTGCAAGGTGCCTTTTTAAGGTGTGATACAATATCTTTTGCTCATTTTAATAGAAACAATAAAAATGAGATACTAAAAAGACATCATTACTTAGAGAAGTAAAAAGAATTTAGATCTCTTACTCCTAACAGAAAGAACACCGTCCCAGCACCCTGCTGTACCTGAATATCAGCAAGTCACCATTTATTTATTTTTAACCATGTGGGATAAAAAGCAGTGACCCGTGTTTCAGGTGAGACTGATATACCCGTGAACTCTGCATGTGTATAGTTAAAAACTACTTTATTTCTGGCAAAAATAAATAGCTGGCAGTAACTGAACTCTCTCCTCATTGAAAGAAAGCTATAGGGCTGGATATAGCCACTGCAATAGTGCAATAAAATGAGATGAGCTTAACGCTACCAGATGGTACCCTGTACAGTGCCTGAAATAAAATGGAGAATTAGGGTGCCCTAAGGTGTGCACAGGGAAGGCATTTACATGAAATAAATGGGCCTCAGGCCTAGATGATGCTCAAGTATGCTACACAGGAGACAGATAGTACATCTGGTGAACAGATTTTATCACACACTGGAAAGCTATAAAGCATGCCGTTGAATTTCAGATCTGGGTTTCATAATGACATTTTACCTGTGTTGGTATTCAGTGCTGTTTATTTTTAAAGGTGCTGTAATCTCAATGATGTGTTTTAAAAGCCTTCTTAACATTGTTTTCTGATGTGCCCCATTTTTTGGACAGATTGATGTAACACAATGCTTTTTCACGGATAAAATACAAACTACTTTGGCTGTAGACGTTCATGTTTTTATTTAATATATCACGTTGCTGATGTGATTTTAGTAATATGGTTATACTCGTCAGCACTCACTGCTTGGGAGAAAGCCAGTCTGTTTTTAAAGTTACCTCCCACTTCTCCATTTCATTGCAAGGTCTCACTGTCTATAAACCAGCACAAATTTCTTGAGGTTTAAAGCAGATATATTAGATTATGTGAGGAAATCTACTAGTGTGAATCAAAGCAATATTTTACTCTTATCTCTAGAAGAAATTGCACTTGCTTCTGTAAAATTCCTGCTCCATTTGACATTAAGATCTTTTTAAGTTTACATTTATCATAACACCATTCAAACTGTTAAAGGCACTGAGGAGAGCAACATTCAATCTGTAGTGCTATGACTTTTTTTAATGAAGGAATCAGTTAGAGCTTTCCTTAGACTTCACTGTTTTTGATATCTCTCTCTCTCTAATTCCTTCCTTTTCACCTCTGTCACATAAAGCTATCCAAGGGAGTTAAAAATACTACCAAACTTGCATGAAAGGAAAAATTTGAGAGACTGTAAGGTGAGTATTCCCAACAGAAAGATCTATGGGCTGTGAAATAGTGTCTCTATGGAAATGGCGAAAGCTCTGTTCCCTTGAGATATTTAAAATTAGAAGAAACAAAGCACTAATACACTCTGAGGGTATAATCCTGTTCTGCTCCCCTGTGGACAGACTAAATATTTCTAATACCTGAAACTGTATAATATTACTGTTTATAATGCAAAACTACAATTTAATAATGGCAAGGGTTTGGCTTGAGGCTTGTTTAAACAAGAAAACTTACTCATATTACTATACTAGTATAATTATACCACTGTAGTTGTATCAGTATAACCAGTGCATCTCAGTGGCACCTCACAAATCTGAGCCTTATTTGGGTTATTGTACACCGCTTCTAAAAACCATGGAAGTACAGTAACATGGGTAAATTTTCTACACTAAACTCACCTTCACAGCTTCTGGGAAGCTGGGAATCTTGCAAATACTAAGTTCTAATTGAAGGAGAAATGTGTAAATGCAGGCATGACATAGCAAATTCCTACTGGTTTACTCTCAGCTGTATATGTCATAGGAGATGGATATTGATGGCAAAAACAGTGTCACCTCAAACTCACAACAGTAACTTCATTTGCAAAGTGCAAGCAATACTGTCTTGTGTTCAAGGCATGGACAAACTCACCCTCTGAGGTTTTTGCTTATGTCTAAACAGTCTCAAAATGTCTGTTTCTGAGCCACTCCTCAACACTTCTGAATTTTCTTGTGATTATTATTGTAAATTAGTATTAAAAGGCAGGAAAATGATGGGGAAGTTTTGTGGGCTTTTCTCTGAAGTAAACTAGTTACTTCACCAGACTGTTTCCCCTGAGAGTTTGTCTATTGCATAAAATCATGCAGAACTTCTGGTCCATAATATGAGGCAGCGCTTTGAGAAGACTACTTGGAAGTATTCTTACTTGCAGGGAATTTACCACAGGCAGTACTAAAGGAAGCAGGGGTTTAGAATATTCTCATATTTCAATTAAAATTGTGGCAAAGACTTTGACTTTTGTGTACCAGCCTAAGCAAACTTTCAAGGCTAACAAAGGGTTATAAAATATATACAATGACAAGTCATTAAATAGAGCAGTACAGCTGGGCAATACTCTATGTACTCTGCCAAACAATGCCTTTTAACTATCAGTTATTCAAAAGCTCTGTTTGTCCTGCAATGTCTGCAATTCTGTATTTCACTAAGTGACAGTCCTGAATGGATCTTGAATAGGCTGCTGAATAGGAACAGTTCCTTCAATAAGAAAGGGAAAGAGGAAGAAAATAAATGTGGGGAAGGAAGAAATAAGAAGAAGGGAGGAGAAAGATCCTTAGATTGCACAGATATTCTCCCTGGGCAGCTGCACAGCTTTGCAAATCCCTCCTCACACAGACACAAAGTCCCCAGCCCAGAGAACAGTTTCATCAGCCAGAATTTCTGTTGTGTAGCTTTGGACAAAACCAACTTATTTTCTAAGTGACAGTGACTTCTGCTTTTCATTGGTACAGCTACAGAAATCATGAAAGAACAAGATTAAGATCTCCCAGAGAGTGAACATGGGTGAATATGGCTCCTCCATAATGAGCTGCCTCTAATACCGGCTACGTACTGATTTGCCTACAGAAGACTCCAGCTAAAGACAGAGGGCCAAATCCTCTTGTGCATGCACTGTAAATTATGAACTTCAGTACACTCAGTGGTACTATGTCAATTTACAACTATTAAGGATTTTGTTCTCAGGGCTTTTCCTGTGAGGGCTAAGGATAGCACTCAGATGGATACAGAATCCAGTTGCCACTGTAGGCATCCAAATTCAAAATTTAGATCCTCAGTTGCCCACACTCACACCCAGTTTCCCAGCCATCAAAAGGGTGCCTAAGGTTCAGGCTTCACTTCTGCCTAAAGTTCTGGCCGTACTCAAAAGACTTTAGAGTTGATCGTGCTCAGCACATTAAAAACATTCCGGTGCCAAAGCCTGCAGGGTCTCCAGCACCAGGATTACCCTGTGCTTCCACAGCTTTATCCAACATCCAGGTGATGTTATGGTGCATGTGGCAGACACTATACAAGCAGGAGGAACAAGTAATGGGATTATCTCTGTTTTATCCACTCAGTGGCTGCCATACACATCTGGTGCTGAAACTCATTGTGTCTGCCTGACAATGCTCCATCAGTGCACACAGAAGTTCTTTGTCTAATTTAAGTTTTTTCATCTGTTTAGGTAACACAAACTGTTCAGCATTTGAGAGCTGAGCTGCATTGTGTCAGTGTAACTGACCTTACCCTGAACAGCCAACCCTAGTCAGCTCTGCATAGCAATGCCACATTCAGCCCAGGACAGAAAGAAGTCTGTGCAGGTCATTTTACATTTATGCATGGTCCTGTGATATTCAACAGATTAGTGGCTGATTAGATGACAGCGAGTGCATAAGGGATATAATGATAACTGCAATTAATTCTTGTAGAAATTAATGCAACTATTCAAAGAAATTTTTCAGTCATTTTTCATTCACATCTTCTTGGCTATTACAGCTCCACCATGAATGCACCTTTTTCATTTGTGTGATTCATATTTGTATGGTTTAAATGCAGAACAGTTCACTCAGTGGAAAGGCTAGTGTTCTGAAAATGTGCCTTTCCAAAAGAAGAAGCTCTAAAATGAGTTTATTGAGAAATAAACATCCCAAGTTGCCATAAGCAGAATTTTAACAAACTCACAGATTAGTTGTTTTGCAGGAAGTGGATTTTAATCATGATGGAATAGTCTAAATAAATGCAATATCAATACCAGTAATTAATATGCATTTATGAGAGCTCTAGTGATTATTACAAAGAACGAGCTAACTTTCAGTAAAGTTATGGAAAAATGGAATCACTTCACTGTGATAGTGATATTTAAAATGCTTCCTCTAAGGAACTGCAGGTCTATCAGCTTGGTATCCACAACATGCACGATAATAGAAATACCTAGAAACAAAGCAGAGGCAAATGGACATTGGATTGCCCTGCTCACTGAATAGGAGAAGGAACTGAACATACTCTTGCTTATTTGGACTCACAGTGTATAAAAGGAATGCACTTCCTTGAAAATATGTTTGCATATTACTTACAAATCATGATTAACCTATAGAAATACAATGTGACAATATGGCAAGAAGAAATAAATGTGTATTGGTTGCTTTCTGCATGATTAATGCTTCTTTCCATCAGACACATACATTTCATTTTATTAAAGATCACATTTCTGATTGCAAGAACTTGATCATAAATAAAGCATGCAAGTGGAAGTTAGAAATCTTCTAATATTAATGACAAGAAAAATGGATTTATTGAATAGTCACCTGCAGTTCATACATACATAAGCACATAAAATGATAACCCAACAGAAGTATCAACTCAAACTTAGGAGAAAAGATTCTGTTTTTTAAAGAGCTTAATAATAATAGTAGTACATTTAGAGAAAATTATTTCTGTCTTCTGTGACTAAAAAAAACACAATAACAGCCATTTGTCAACGACTTTCTACCTTGCCTGTCTATCTAGGAATTATAAAGTCTGTCTTCCCTGGTTTAACTCTGAGCCCAACACTGATGGACTTCAGTGTAATATTTCTGAAGTCATTTATTTTTTCTTCCAGTTTGCAAATTGGAAAAATAAAGTGGCTGATGAATAAAGACTAAGAGCAAATCAAATGGGGTTCTTTGTCTACAGCGCTGACACATGGAAAATCTACTGTATTATTGAAAACATGTATAGTTCTGGAAAAAAATAATTAAGATGACAGCAAACAGAATTGAGTTTGAGCTAATAGACTTCACATAAGATAGTACAGTGTTGCTGAGATTGCACAGGTAGGTTAAATATGGTTACAGCATCCATCAAAAGTGCCTAGGAAATTTCTAGAGCAGTACAGGGCTGGCTAAGATGAAAAGCAATTAGAAAATTCCTCACAAAGGCCAGTGGGCAGCAGATAGAATACAGCTGCACTATGGAAAGCACCTGTGAGAAAACCTTGTCTTGTGAAATCACCAGTAAGTTTCACAACATTTGTATGAGCCTGCCCGCCCGCACCGCCAGGAAAGGAACAAATAAATTTACAGCTCCATCCTACACAACACATTTGGGGCTGGTTCTTATGTTCTCAAGCAGCTGTTGCTCACCAGCAATTTACCCCATCAAAGCAGCTTACTGTCCCTCAGCTCTTCTGGCTAACAACCCTTTCACAGTTGCCACCAGCTCACAAGAACAGTCCCTTGCCCAGGCAGTATCAAAAGGAACTGGGCTGTTGCAGATGTCCATTACTCCTGGCACATGTTGGCAAAGTACAGAACAGAGAGGGCAGAACTGGAAGATTCAAAGTGAAGTAAGTAAGGGGTAGAAAAAACCTGAGCAAACTTCGGAATCACTCTGGGCACCTGACTGCTTCAGAAAGAGTGGCCATAGAAGACCTGCTGCTTGCATGTCTCCATCAGGCAGCGCAGTTGCTTGGGCCAGCATGGAACACATCCTCCAAAGGATGCCTGGAAGCCAGGCTGAGAGGAGGTGTTTTTCACCTGAGCATTCCTGTATGATCTAGGCTAGAGTATGACTTGTCAAATAAATTCTTTTCATAATAAATATTGCTAGTTTTAAAAAAGTACTGGTTGGATTTCTGTTTCCTATTGTATTCACGTATGCTCACATAGAAATTTAAAGACAAATTACTGACACTAAAAATGTCCACTGGACACATGCAGCTATAAGAGAGCTACCAGAGAAAACAGACAATAATTTTTGTGCTGAAACAAAAATAATTAACTGGGAGATGATACATGCTGCAAACAATACAAATGAACCTAACAGCTCCTTGAAAAGCAATTAAACCAACCTTTTACTATCAAGACCTAGAAAGAAATTAATATAATATTAAATAAATGACATAATTAAAACTTTAGGAACCTCTTTATGTAAAAATCTCATATAAACCCAAAGAAAAGAGTTATAATCTGAATATTTCCATAGAAATAGAGTGAAATCTTTGTGTTTCTGAGCAGCATCCTGCATTATGCAAAATGCAGAAAGGGGGGTTAGGGCACTTTACAAGTTTAAAAACTCTATCTTGAAAAATTATACAGATAGAATCAAAGTTCACAGAACTTGTCACAGTTCCATTCCTCAAAATACATATATTTTTCTCAGTTTAATTACCCAGATACATGTCTTAAATCAAACCCACACCCAAGCCTGTGTTTCTAGCAGTCTCCTCTGATGGTTGTCAATGGGACCAGATCCAGCAGCATTTTGCATGTTAGTAGCCACCTCCACTTCCTGCTTCCAGGCCTCTCTGCTCAGTTCCCATGCCAAGCTCTGTAACCAGGAGGCAAAAAGAGACTTGCACATGTTCCTGCTTGCATATGTGTGTTCTCACACACATGCACCACCGGATAATATATGTATAGAGAGAAACATTTAATCTCTTATTATATACTGTACCAAAAGCTGGAGAACAGGTGCATTGATGTGAGCTGTTTGTATCTTACCGTACTTCTAGTGCATTAATCATTGCTGTCTTCTTTTTAAACTAAGTTTCTGGTGCCAAGTCTTTTTTCTGATTTAGATGACTATACAGCTATAATCTCTAACGATTTTGCTAGCAATTCCAGTGTCAGGAACTCCCTCTCCTGCTGCTGACAACCCTAATTCCTGCCCTGCCCAAGCCTTTCAGTTGTGCTGCCATGACTGTAGGGACACACAAGAACTGGTTCAAGGAACAGGGTTTCAATTTAAAATACCACTGAAAAAGTAGACAAACGCAGAGGATTTTAATCAAAACCTGCTCCCTCACCTAGTTTCCTATAATCTCTTTAAAAAGAGTTGTATCAAAACAACTAGAGAGGCAGATGTGGGTTGGGAAAAACCAGCTGAAGTCAGAAACTCTTTAAACATTGTTGCTGAAAAAGAAGAATGTGAGACTGTTCCAGGTATTTATTTAGCTAGTTAAAGAAGAAGCAATATAGACCTTGGAAGATCAGAGTAAAGTCCTCTTTATATTAACTGCAAGGCAATGCAAAGAGAGAGTAAAGTCAATCTTCGAGTGTGCCGCTTACATTTGAAATGCGTTAATTGAACAAAGGAACTGCAGGAACAGTGAGTGCATTTCAAATAATTACTGTATTTAATGTTATTTTCCTGCAGAATTTTTCATGTTTATGGTGAATTTATTTAGTTTAAGGGCTGCAGGTGAGCTGTTTAGAGTTCTTTCTATTAATTGTATGTTCTTCCTACAGTGCAATCACATGATTTTTTGCTTTTTTGGTTTGAAGGCTTTTCCCTCCAAAAAAAAATTAGTGTTGCATGACAGAATTACCCACTTATAACTAAGTCATTTTTCTTGGGGAAAATTTGCAGTAAATTGTATTTCAAGATGAGAACACAATCTACCCTTTAGAATAGGATGAAAATAGTTGCATGGGAAACTTTTGACAGAGAACAAAGGTTTTTTGAGGAAGTCCTGGTCTACTGAGATCTTTTGGTACTTCCTCAGTTTTCCATAATTCTTCAAGGTTATTTATCCATAAGAAAATACAGTTCAAATGCTGACACACTTTATTTCACAGTTAATTTAGTATTTACTCAAATTAAATTCTCAAGAGTTTGGCTCCATCTAGAACAGTGCATTTAGTATTTTTATACTGTACTGTTAATCAATAATTACTTCACTGTTTAGGCCTTATTTTTCAAACTTTAAATCTATGTTTTGCCACATTTAAAAATATCTAATGTTGTCCTAGGAAACTTTATAGGAATGTTAGAATCCAAAGTTAGAAGCAAAGAGGTGGCTTATGGGTTGGTGAATATTTTCTGTACTTCAGAATGCAGAAAAATTCTCCAGAATATAGAAAACATAATTTTACCTGTCCCTGTATCAAATTCTTTCAGTTGCAACACAAAGTCACTAACATAAAATTCTAGTGAGATTTTTAAATTGATGGTGTTCAGACACACAACCCTTTGAAATACACCCAATGACTAAAGCAGTAGCTAAAATTGTCGTTTAGGAACCTGAAGAGTCATTTCTGTCAAATGGAGGAATTTATAATCAGAATATACTATTCCAAATTGCCATGTTTTTGAAAAATTAATGCCCAAATCAGGCATTATGGCAATGACTAGAGTCTGAATTAATTCTTTTTGCCATTGTTGCTTGGAGTTGAATAGCTTGTTACACCTTTTTGTGCCATAAGGTTAAGCCCAAAGGCTTCCTGTAATATTGTATCCCAAGTTATATTATAAATATTATTTTATTTGTTGCTTTTGGAATCTGTATGATGACAGCATTGGTTTTCATTTCAGCTACCTTTAGAATAAGAAAAAGGAGGACAGATTTCCTAACAAGCAATATCTGTTTATCATCAGTTGCCAAGAAACTGTACAGTAGCTCACAGAAATGGGGTGGTTTTTCCTATGGCTTGGGAGTCTGGACCATTGTGGAGCTCATGAAACTGGGAATCCACAGGTTTTGTAAAATTTCTCTCTTAGCTATAAAAATTTGGTTTTCATTTATTTAATACTAATAGTATCACAGAATATTTTTCAGACTAAAATCCTTAAAGAGGCATAAATGTATTAATGCAAACAGAAATGTTTTTTCACCTCTACTGTTCCTTCTCCATTCATACAACTATAAGCATTTATTTGCTTGCATACCCCTTAAAGAGTACAAGAGATAGAACAAGAGATAGCCCTTCCAGTACTGTGATCAGATGTGTATCATTAACTAACCACAAATTAAAGTAATTACTGATATTTATGTATATAATATTGCTGAGCAGTATCTACAAAACAGTTGTTTCTATAGGAGTTTTGTAAATATAAGACCAAATTAACTATAAGGTAAATTCATTTTATTGAATTCAATGCAATAATTGACTGAACAAAATCCTTCAGCACAAAAAAGTGCAAGCTAGAAGAGCAAAGATGTGACTATAGATCAGCAGTTGCCCTGGTATTTTCAGAAACGGAACCATTTCTCTAACTCTGTAGAAATAAAATGGAAGCACGCAGAATTTTTCTTTCTTGTAGTGTAATCACACTTAAATCCCAGTCGGTACCAAAGTTAATCAAAGGAGCTAGCTTCGTCACAAGTATTAACTGTAGTCTTAAACACCCTGCAATGAAATCAAGAGTGAAGTGTCACAATCTTTCAAAACATGCCTATGCCACTGAAAACAGTTATGTACCTGCAGGTACATTAGATAAACTATTTAAGTAACTGCATTTAAGGGCTTTCTGTGATATATATGAAAACAAAAATAATTAAAAAGTATTTCTCCATTATCAAGTTGAGGTTACAAGTATAACCAGGATAAGAAGAGATTAGAAAAAGTGTCTATTCTTCTACCAACTTTATTTCAGTGTTATCATGGATGATGTACAGGAAACAAAACAAGATAGACAAGTATCAATGCCTAAGCAATGTCTCCAGGAGCAATTGGATTGCATGGGTAGATGTAAGTTTAGCACAGGGATTGAGAAATTGTCCCTTGCCCTCTTCAGTCCTGATTGTATTCATATCTCATCTAATCAAAGGGCTCACTTATTCTGGCTCTTAAGTCAGAGCTGCTCCTATTCACTCAGTCTCTTATTTTTTCACTTACCAACACAGCTTTCACTAACAGCAATAAAAATTGCTATTGGTTTTACATTGAGAACAGTTTACACCCCTGAAAACATTCTTATGCTGAACCATAGCTTTATTTGACCAAAATTTTGCCTGAGTGCTGTTAGGTTCTGCTGTTAAGGACTACAGGATTAAGGCAAACATCTATGAAGTCAATACTCAAGATTTGGAACTGGCTGACTGCCTAGTGATCTCTTGCTATTCTTTTTAAAGACAATTCATTTAGTATATTTGTCATTTGTGAAATAGGATAGCAGCCTCTGCCCCAAGATTCACATCTGGGAACATTTCAGTGTGTTTCCTATAGCTGATTTGCAATAGTGACTCTACACAGAAACAAAGAAGTCCCCTCAATTCTTCCAGGCTGGGTATACTCGGACCTCCTGCACAGCAAGAGTCAGGTGAAGCATGTAAAATAACTCAGACAAGGTAGCTCAAAGCAACGCTTTTTGCTGTGTGTCCAACACACGTGTAACAATCACAGATGCCATGTACATGCTGCTAATGTTCCCAGACTGCTCTCTCTGTTGTCAAGAACCTAGTGAGATATGACACAAGTGATGGATCTCTAGACAGAGCTAACATAATAAATGAAGCAAGCATTATATTATTTGATTAAGAGTCTGGGGCCCAAGTTGTCAAGCTTTTCACAAAAATATTGTAATTAAGACTAGAATTCCCAAAGCCTATGCCTTTAAAAATATAAGCAAACAAACAAAACCCCACGTTCTTAGCTTGCCAAGCATACCTGAGAATATATCCATGTATGTCCATAACTGAGACATAATTACTCCAGAAAAACTTCCCCTAGCAACAGGCATTCCCAAATGGTTCTAACTGGTATAATAATGGCCTGAAGAAGTCACCCCTCAACTGAGGCTCAAGCTAAACTCTTCATTTCCCTCATGCAATATGCAATTGCAAACAGATCAGGATGTCTCCTGATCTGCTTTTCCGGGAGCCTGTTGAGACAGAAAATTACTGTTCAACTTATTTAATAATAGCAGACAACAGCTAAGGAACAGGTATCATACAAAAGGTATATTGGTCATTTTGAGCAAAGCAACCATTTCTACAAACTTAGAGGAGAAAGCCAAAAGGCTTTCATATTCAGACATGAAATTATAATCACAGATAGCAATACAGCATAAATCCTCAGCTAACCAAGCTGTTCTAAACTGGAGACCTATTTTTACTCCTTTAGTATCTATCATCTTGACATCCAAAGACTATATATAAAAACACAGTCTTTAGCCTTTTTTACCAGTATGTCACTATAGGCTGTTTGCTGCGCTTTATACAGAATGTGTTTCAAGGGTCTGAGTCCATAGGTTTCACTCCTGAAAGGAACAGAGTAAAGAAAGCCAAACCTACAAGATGGAATTTCACTTTGTTCTGGGTTTGGTTTTTTTTTTCCCCAGTTAAAAAAAAATGGCACTAATAAATGTTCCAGGCCCAGCCCCTTTGAAGTTCTTACAGGAAGCTGACACATCCTCACAAACCCTCACATCCCTCACAAAACAGGTAAACAAGTGAATAAGGGGAGCTATGGTTTGGGCAGCCTAATAGTACATCTGTCCTTAGATGCTAACACGTCCCCATGAGGCTATAGATGGTGAAGGAGTCTGAAGCTGCTCTGAATTATACCTGGGACTTGTTCCAGAAAAGGAACTGCGGAAGTGTTAAAAACTGTCTCTCTCCTTCCCAGCTATGCCAATGATTTCTTTGCTGCAGGCTTATTCTTACTGGGACTCCCTGAAGGATCCCAGGCACACAAACACGTCATGTTATAAAAAAGGAGAGGCTTTTTTGTCCCTTGTAGAAGCATCAGACTACATCAGCTTTGTCTTTAGGATTCCAGGCAGACTGTCCCCAATGCTTTCTGGAGTGGCACAGAAGGAATACATTTAAGACCACTTGTTCTGTAATGAACACTGTGCACTTGAAATAAGACCAGTAGAAAACAGAACTGTTTTCAGGGCTCCAAACTGTTCTCAATGTAAAACCAACATCAAATTTTATTGGAAACCACTGTTGCAACACTAAATAAGAATATTCTCAAATTGCCAAAACCAAGGTAAAAAGCAGTATTGTTGTCACTACCCCTCTGAACACTGAAGATGTGAAGATGAACCCTGAATTAAATTTTACTCAGTGGGCTCAGAATAAAGAGTAGAGAACTTCAGTAGAATGTTCCCACCTCTCTTTTATCCTCATCAGTCAGCTGGGCTTGAGATACCCGTACTGCTGTGGGTTCTAGCAAGAGACTACAACTGTAAGCCAGCTTTGAGAAAAATAACTGTGAAATGAAATTCTCCCCCAAATTGTCATATTCATTCTTTTAATAGGTACATTTGCAGACCTTTGTCTTACTACTAGTTATTTATCATAGCCCACATCCATGTTGTACAGCATATCTCTAATTTCCTCCATTTTGCATCTTAAATTAGGTGACATCCTGTCTGCTTCTGTATTGACCACCAAGAATCTTGAAGTATTTATTTTCCTTTATATTTGTGTAAACTAGTTGCAGTAATAGAAATTAAGTCTGACCAGCATATTTTGTTATCAGGTATAAAGTCCTTCATTTAGGCAATAATAGTATTGAAGTGCCTACCACGAACTCTAAAGCAGCTGGGAGTTTAATTGATTCCTAGAAGTGCAATGAAGGTAGAGCAGATAAAAAATGACAGAGCTGCTGCTGATGCAAATTAAAATCTTACAGCAAAGCAGCTGGGGAGAATACTGTAGTTGTTTACATTTTCCTAACATGCTTATTACATTGTTTCTTCCATATTTTCCAGGCAAAGATCACCTGGTTTTGCTCAAGGCCTGGAATGCAGTGAATTGTGTACAGCACCTAATATTTATTCATGCCATTGTCGAGAACATCTTTGCAGCTCCTGCCAAAGTCTGTCATTGAATGTGTTTGTTCAGCTGCATGGCAAAAACATAATACACAGTCATCATTTTTACCTCGTCACCTACTCAATATTTTTCTTCTCCGATTAAATTAAGTCATAAATACTGTGCTTTGCATGCCAGAAAAATCTTACTACGTCCATTCAACTAACATCCATTTGTACCTTTTTATGTTCTTGTACGTTTAGATACTTCACTAATAAATTCTGGAACAACAGAAAAGCCAAATACTCTGATTTACCTGGGCCTCTGGAAATTCTGATCACAATTCCTAAAGATTATATATTCAGTCAAAACTTTCTGCTAAGCTAAATTTCATCATTACTCCTTATCAACTGTAGAAAGACACATAGGAATGGAGAAAACACACGAATAATAAAGGACTTGGTAAAAAAAAAAGAAAGTTTAACACCAATCTGCATGCCCATGGGAGAAGACTGACTGCAGTACAGGTGACAAAGACTAATGATAGTGTGAGCAAAACCCAAGCCTCCCAAGGATCCTGGCTAGGTGCTTCAGCTTCTAACTTGATGGTGTATCACCTTAGTTGCTGCTGATACCCATGGTAGGTAAAGCATGGACACTGTCTTTCACTGTAAAGATATCTTCTACCTTGGATGGCACAGAAACCGCAGCTTACAGACATTTGACTTTGTGTCTGGGAATCACTGGAAAATAAGACTCCCCTGGGAGGTCTCTGCCCCCTCTCTAGGCAGGCTTAATTTATGAGAGATGTTCCTCTTAAACCCATTCTTAAACATTTTCACTGATGAGGACTCCACAGTCATCTCAAAAAAATCCATTTTGCTATCTTTAGAGTCAGAAAGCTTTTTCCTAAAGCCTAATTTGAATTTGCCAGAGCAAATTTGTTCTATCTACCAGAAAGAACAAATAATTCCTGTAAAAGGCTGTTGTAAATAAAATCAGAGGCTGTTCTCATTGCCCATCAGTCTTCCTTATTCTAGAGAAAGAAATACAATACAGTTCTTCCAATTTTTCATATATGTCATATTGTTGTGACCTGGTTATTCTCCCTTGGACTCTAACTACTTTGTGTTTTTCTAGGAGTTTGGTGCCCCAAAATCTGGTGTAATACAGGCCTCAAACCGGTGCTGAGATGGCTGTTCAAGACAGCGTCGTGCAACACAGTGACCTGTCATATTTCCACTTAACTTGTGGCCAGCTATCCTCTCTTAAAACATGAAGTGAAATTGATTTGACATGATTAGTTACTGACACATTCCTACTCATCAAATGGATGAATTTAACAAATTCATATTGGCTGCTGTTTACTTCATTCTCATCTTTCGAGGCTTAAAAATTCCTTACGATTATAGCAAAAAATCTTTTGATAAAAATGCATATGGCTAGCTAGAATTCCTTTGTTCTTCCTCTCCCTTTCTGATGGAACTGGTATTATATTTGACTTTTACACTTCTTCTCACTGGTCTTCCCCATGTCCTCCAAACAATTGCTATCAAGTCTGAGGTGGACATGAAGAACTTCATTCTGGGATAATTAAGAAATGTGTCAAAAAACTAAAAACATTTGTCCTGCCCTTAATTTATTCTAGGTGGAGGTTTACCCTTTGTAGCTGCTGTTAATTACACTAGCCAGCTGCTACTGTCAATGCATGTAGTAGAGTATGATCCAATAAAAAGTACAAAATACATCAGCTGTCACAGCACCATAAAGCTTTTTCTCCTGAGCTTACTTCCTAATTGTAGAACTTCAGAAGAGTCTATCTTCCTGAGATGTTCTACTTTTTCTGCGCCACCTTCTTTTCCTATGCACTTGTGAATTCTGTCTGTCACAGTCACATCACCCAAGTGATGTTGCTCCTGATGTTCTGCAATGGAATAGTGTTATATTTTCTGTAGATTCCTCAGATGCCAGTTTCTTACCATTCACACAGAGGGAAGTATAGAACATCTGCTTAGGTCCTTTCAGTGTTCAGGAAAATCAGAAACACGCACTACTTGACTGAGTGAAACAGGAGCTTATAAGCACTAGTAAAACCTAAAAGAAGTCTGGCTCTGAATTCAAAGCCCAAACAGAAGGACTCTGCAGTCGAGCTGAATCCAGATTAAAATGAGCTTCACTCAATGAGATTCAACAGTGGAACAGGTTGTCCAAAGAAGTGGTAAATGCTCCATCCCTGGCAGTGTCCAAGGCCAGGCTGGACAAAGTGTTAGGTGACATGGTCAAGTATGAGGCCTCCCTGGCCATGGCAGAGAGGTTAGAACTAGATGATCTTAAGGTCATTTCCAAGCCTAACTATTCTATGATTCTATGATTCACTGAGCTTTAAACACGGTCTCTATATTTTCACTATACAGTATAAAAGGGAGGGAGATTTCCCTCTAGGAAAAAAAAACCCTCAGGTCTCTTATCTTCAGTTCTTCCCTTTTAACCAGCAACAATCAAGAATTTGCTGACCAATGCGTTCCATAGCATGACTTTTCCAACAGTTTGATACTTAAAGCACATAGAGTATAAGTCCTTAGAAGATTCTCCTATTTAATTATAAAAAATGTCCTTCATTTGGTGTTCCAGATTTAATGCTTTGTAGTAAACCCTAACTGTGAGATTGCTTGAGTCTGCTACTTCATCATCAAGCATATGCTTGAGCTCCATTTTAGACATCAGAGCATGACATCCTCCCTTGCTTTTAACCTGCTTCTCCTTCCTGAACAGCCTATATCCTTTATATTAATACTACAGCTGCATGAATTCTCCCACCGAGTCTCTGTTATGCAAATTCAGCTGTAACCACTACCAGTTATTGAGATTTTCAGGTTTCCTTGTTTATTCTTTATATTTTTCCATTTGTATGATTGTTAAAGACACTCATGAGTGACCTGCTGTTCTGTTTCTTGTCCTTGTGATTTTATCATGAATAAGCATCTATTACTTGTAGCTTTTTGACCCCTCTGCAAGTTGGTGCTGTTTATTTTATTACATGGGGTTTTGCCAGCTCTCCTCTTAACTCTTGGATTATTAAAGCCCTTAACCCTTTCCAGGTTAGCAAATGACTTCTCAAAGATGGTTTTCTTCTTTTACGGTTGCCCAACAACTTTTTGATCTTTTGATCTGTCTAGCATCAGTTCCAGCAGTATCTCTGTGACAGAAAAGGAGGATGCAATAGAGATCAATTACGCAGTTGAGTTGCAGAAATAGTGACAGTTTGACCCAGAATTCTGGGAAGCAGTATGCTTTTAAGGACAATCAGGAGAAGGTGATGGGGCTTATCTGCCACTAACTTTTTTCCACTTTAGTGAAAGTGGCTGCCTGTCCATGAACCTCAAGGGTTTTGATAGTTTTGGCTTTTCTCTCTTTGTCACTGAGACACAATCTTATTGTGGACAGAACAGGTCTGTTCTCAGTGTTAGCAGGTGGCTGGCATGGGGTCAGATACTTTGCCTACAAAATGGAAGAGTACCCATTCCCTCCTTCTTTATTGGACATCACCTAATCTAGGTTACATTATGTATTTATTTTCTTCAGTGGTGATTGTATGTATTCTGTTTAATGATAACAGATGCATCTCTGCCTGACCACTTGCAGCTCTTTTCCCCGCTTCATAAGAGGTTTTACTAGCAGCCACAATCCAAACCAGATGTCCTTTCCTACGCAGCCTTCTTTGGAAGAGAATGTAGGTCACACTCCCTACAAATCTAATGCAGGACTGGAGCCAAGGCATACAGGATCAGGTCCCCATCTGGGCACGGCATTCAGTTTCCTAATTGCTTGCACAAACCAGGATGTTATATGTATAAAGAATTACATTATTTGCTAAGCTTCACCAAAGCATAGTAGAAAACCTGTAGTTTCAGGGTGGAAAGCAAAAGGGGGAGGAACAGCAAGACAGAGGCAGCTTTAAACCATATATGTGCCTCTGAGGGATGCTTCAAGAGCCCAAGTAACTAAGTTATGGTGCACCCTGAGGTGTTAATGGGCTCCCCCAAAGCCAACAGCAACTGAAAATCCACGTAATTAGGCAATGGAAACACTCCCTCCAGTCTCAACGTAGCTTCATGCCAGTCAGAAGCTTTTTCCTCACTTACTGAGCAGAAGGAATGTTACCCTGTCTAGATCTATTAAACTGCTCCTTAGACCTCTGGAGTAGCTGGCGTACAGGAACCACAGCCCAGGTAGTAATATGTCACTTTTTCCTGCAGAAGGCTGACACTCTGTCAAAGATGGAATAGTCTTCTTTACCATATGATCAGAATATGGCTATCACCCAGCCAAAATCTTATATGTACCTACCACCTGAGCAGCATGTGGCAGCCATGCTGTCAGTCACCTAAGCAGAGGCAGTTTTCTTGCCATATGAAAACTGAGGATGAGTACTCAGCTGCCAGAGACAGGGCAGAAAACCAACAGGGGAAGATCAGGTCCCCGATTGCTCTCTCTTTGAAGTTTTATTACAGCAGAACTTCCTTCTGAATATTCGACTGGCTGTAGCAGGACTGCTGCACTTCAGCAGGCCTCTGTCAAACTCCCTCTGGTGAACATTATTAACATGTAGTCTTGGGAAAAGCCCCTACACTCCAGAACACACTAGGATCTGCTAAATCACCTGAACCTCACCTCTGCTAAGTGTTGTACATACTGGGAAAGGAAGCCTTTTGTTAAAGGTTTTACAGCTATTATTTGCCTTGGGTTTTGTTTTGTTTTCAAAGAAAGGAAAATAAAATGAATTTAACAAGTAGGTTTCAGATTTTTACAAGATAAACTGATAGTTTTTGTGCTGTGATTTTCATGTTTTTACATTATAGCACCCATTTAAATTACCCTGTTAGTCCACAGTGGTGGAAAACCTGGTGAATACATATGGAACCCTTAACTTGCCTTTGCAACTGTTTGAAGCATTTAGGAATCCATCAACCAGGAAAGAGAGCAGCATATTGCAAGTACCATATGGACATTAAATGTGAACTTGTCAAAGGAAGAAAGAATAAACCATTTTTTACATTCCTCTTAGCCTGCATTTTTTTTTTCTTTCAGAATATGAATTGTTTCTAACCATGTTTTGTTTTTGAATACTCATTACAAGCCAAGGAAAGATACAGGTTAGTAAAAAATTTTAGCAGGTTTATGGGTTGCTCCAATGATTACCTAATACATATTTCTCATCTGCTTTCCTTGTTGTGTGAAAACACACTGAGGAAACGTGTAAATGCAGTGAATTGTTCCCAACTCTTTTATTCACCTTTCAGCATGCTAGTTCCTTCCCTTGGCATTGATAGCATTATGCATTTGTCAAAGACAGACTGTCACTTTAGAGCTTCTATTATGTGCAAGATTTGGCAGCACATTTTACCTTTGGGATTTGCTTATATCCTTTGCATGTTATTGTACTGCTTTGGCATTCTGTAAATTCAGTACACCCATTTCTTTGATGTTCATTCCAGCCCCTAAATGTGGAAACAATGACTGAAATTTTGGATCAAAGCATCCCATAGATGGCAGGCAACATAATTTTGCGATAATGTACATGAACAGAAAGAAATCTCGTAGCTAGAACCTAGGACTGCAACTGTTCTACAATTAATGTACTCTAATATTTAAGAAAATGAAAAAGAAGGGGGATGAAGAGCGCAGAAGTTCAGTTGAACTCACATCAATGTGCAATTTCTCAGTGTAATTAAAATTCTTTCTTCCCATATCAAATGCTCATTCTCATAGAAGCACAAGTATTTAGAGGTTAAGAACTGAACTAGGATTGGCAATATCTACCTCATATTCCTTCAAGAACTGAGGAAAAAAAACAACCCTCCCATCTTCTATTGTTTCCTAAAATACAGTAGCCACTACAAATACAGTAGCCCGTCCAGTCAAATGCAAAATTCCATTTGTGATTTAAAAAGAAATAAGTAAAAGGATTTTAAAATGCAGGTTATTTTCAAAGCTGGCAGTCCCATTTACATTTGTAGTGAAAATGGCTTGGCCTAATTGGTTTTAAATTAAGCTCAACTGACAATGTGTAAATATAGAGTCAACATCCTCACCATTCATGTGAGCAAATAATGGTGTGTAGAGAACTTAAAATATTTGGTATTTAATTTTACATAAAAAATAAAAAACATTAAATTAAATTAAACAACCCTAAATCTATTATAAAAATGCAATCTTTTGTGTAGCTAGGGAACACACAAGTGCTAGGACAGCTACTAGGGAGTATTACAATATTACAGCAATTTTTTAATGTATAGGTTTTGACCTCTCCTGTCTTGCTGTGTGACTGCAGCATTGGTACAGTGCGCTTGGGCAGTAATCCCATACCTACAGATACGAGTAACTACCCCAAACCTCATTTTTGAACCCTGGGCTTTGAGAGGCACTTTTTCCCTGCCAGCTGTATGCAACAGTGCCATCCAGTGGCAGCTCAACCTGCTCACATTTGTATAATCCCTGGAAATGCAACAAAATTACTAATTTAAAACAAAATAAATAAATACATTTTTTTTTTTTTGAAAGGTAGCAAGCTGCATTCAGATTAAATGTTAACTACAAACCACCAGAGCACTTCATCCTGATTTGCTATAAAATCCTCTCCTGGTGTCCATGGCACCTATTAACCAGAGTACAAACCAGAGCGCTTTTCTGAACAGTGTCTGGCAGAGGGCTGTGCAGGGTTTGGGCAGTCCCCCGTGTGGAGGACAGCATTGAGCTCCAGGGTTAGAGGCTTTCAGAGTATGCAGAACTGCACAGGGCTGGCATGAGATTATGCCTTACCCAAAGTGTGAGTTCACCTCTGAAGCAAGACTGTGACTAATCTTAGCATCAGTTGCCATTTAAGGCTGCTGATTTAGGACCATCAAATCCTACCCTTCCTTGTCCTGCATGGTACTGAATTTCTTTCAAGTGATAGCACCAGCTGTACTTTGTACTAAAGTAACAGTCTTTACTGCCGCTTTTAAAGCTCTAAGATTTGTATACAAGTAAACACACCTCAGGCCAATATGCATGCATGCATTACATATAGAATATACATATGTACAGAATAAAATATTGCCACAGTAATTCCTTCACAAAGAGCATTAAATATCCCCTGTTGCTTTTAAAAAAGTATATGATTTAACATTTCTCAGTCTTGCACAATTTCCTTGTTTTGACACAACCTGGCAAAGGCCTTTTACTATTTAAGTCGCATGTGATAACTGCTGGCAGATGTGCTTATGATTTTAATCACTTACAAGAATAGATAGACTAAAACACAGAAAGTTCAAGTTACTTGCCTGAGATTGTGTTGCAAAGCGCTGATACAGCCAAGTCAGCTTATGCAGGACTGACCCTTTAGTCTCTAACCCAAGCTACTAGGCCACGAGAGATAGAGGGAGAATTTTTATTCAAAGCAAGAAAAAAAGTCTCTTATTCTAAACATAAGAAAAAATCACAACGTATGTTTCCGGAAGAAGCAAACAAACAAAAGAGTTTCAAGGTTGAGGGAATAACTGCTCAGGGGAACAATCACATTACTCTTGCCTAAACTGCCTACCAAGGAAAAAAACCCAACCCCTATCTTCAGGGAGCAGATGCTCTGCCGGGCTTGAGCCAATGATCAGCACAGAAAACTTGTTCATTTAGGCCGTGGCCCAGCAAATCGTGTTGCAGGAGTGCTACTTTTGGCTTGTGAGCCTTACTTTGGAAGTATATAGGCATAGTTCCTTGCCTAAATTTTTAACTATGTTCAACCACTCTTTTGAAAAGGAGTCCAATGATAAATGAACATGAATATTTTAGTGCCTTGTCTAGACAGAGCACAGTGTATCAGAGACCAGAAGCCACTAACAGGTGCATTGGCACCCAAGCCCTCCACACACCATGACCAGCCTGACCTTCCCTTCCAGCGCAGGGTAAGGCCCATCTCAGCATTCATGGAAGAATCTTTTGGTACCCCCCACATTCCTTCCTTGGGCCCATGTGCTGTCCTGTCCCTGTATCAGAGCATGGTGTGGCTGGCTCACCGGACCCCTCTGGTCCCGAAGCCGGTTGTCCCCCTCCCACAGGGCTCATCCATGCCTCTCACCAGCACTACCAGGTCCTGCCACCTTGAGGTGCAAAAGACGAATCAGTACTGCCCTTCTCACGACTTCCTGAAGGCCAGACACATTTTGATGACTTATGGTGAGGTTTTCAGTATGGTAAAGAAACCCATGGTGGTCTGTGCATGTTCGCTTATAACCTTCAGGTAACCGTGTACTTTATAGTATTGCTTAATCTAACATTGCATTCAATTTCTTAGGGATACTTCATACTTACAGACAATGGTTTGATGGGATCATGCACAATAAACCTGTCAGACCAAATCCAGATTTTAGAATAGAGCAGGAAAATTTGTTTTACATGGTCAATTGGTCATTTTTTGTACCTCAGAACTAATCAGCGTGGCCATAGGAAAACATAAATTGTATAAGGTGGTAAGAGGGTTTCTGATTTACTGACAGTTGCTGGTTTGAGTTTTCACAAAAATATTTAGTTATAGGACAGTGTATTAGGCGTATTCTTAAAGGTAAATAACTGCAGCCAATAAAAGTTCAGCCTACAAAGGGTCCCATCTTCTAGGAGTTTTCTGCACTGAGAATTACTACCAGCATAATCATGGCTCCCTGCACACTAATATTTCCTCTGATACAGTATGATCAATGTTGTGGAAAAACATTTATTATATTTCTTCTAGCTACTTAAAGGCATTACTGAATTATGAGCATCGCAAAACGAATCCACTGTGCATTTTTTCTTTATGTGACGTTTTTACAATCTTCATTTTCTGCTTTGCAGCCACTGAGCTATAGTAATCGCACTATGCACCCTCTTACAACTGACACAGGGGCCAGGAATTCCTTTCTGCTTTATTACATTTGAAATGCACTTCATATGACAACATTCATTCTCATTCTGCATTGGACCCTTATTTAAAGGAAGAAGCCATTTTTTACTGGACCTGTACTTAAAGGGAGAAGTTATGAAAGAAATTAAAATAAGAGAAGAGGGTTTAAACAGCTGTTTCAAATATGCCCAGTTAACAAAGCTGACAAGTTTTGACATAAAAAGGAGAAAGGAGGTTTCAATGCATTCAGTTGTTCTTAAAATGCTAATAAATGTAAAGATAACAGTTTATTTTCTGTTGTGTTACATGGTTTTGAGGCATGACACATTTCTGGGGATATTTTATCTTCACTGGAACACGGAATAAATGAGTACGGAAGGGATAAATGAAAGCTGAGTCATGAGTAAGGTTCAGTCCTACAGGACACAAACTTGCAGAGGGCAGTCTACCTAATGGCTACTACACACAGCAACTGTAGACTCATTAAAACCTTGTGGTAGTAATCAGTTAAAATAAAATGGAAGTAGCAGGGTCATTGAAATGTTATTTTCCTTTGGCAGAAGAAAACGATGTTACTCTACAGAAAACAATCCTACTAAGTAAGTCATATGTAAACTTATTCTCTATAGGGATGAAATAATATTTCACCCTTCCTGCCGTAGTATTCAGGGAAAATTTTCATCCAAATCAAAGTATTAATAGAAAGAGAGTGTGAGGCAAGAGAGAAACGCGTAAGTTTGAGCACCTGAACGTGTGATTTATGGCCTAGAGCTACAGCCAACTTTATTACAAAAATGACTTCACTTATTATAACCTTATTCCGGGCTCTCTGGAGATGATAGAGGACTGAGCAGCATTAGAATACCAGAGATGTTCACAAACAATTCCAGTCTCATTCTCATTTCCCTTTCCCCTCTCGCCTTTAATGCATACATATCATCTGTTGCCTCCTTTCCTGCTCCTTGATGTAGGCAGCTCATGGTACTTCTCTCTGTCTTCCTGTGGGAACTGGCCATGGCCTCTCATTTGTCATGCGCTCTGACGGAAAGGTTCCTGTCATATTTTTCTGTCCTCTTGCCTGAAAGACAGCCCAGCTCTGAGAGTGACCGCTTTGGTAACCCTTGAAATTTCCTAATGACAATTTTCTGCACACTACAGCTGATGATATTGAACATTTAACCACCATCTTTGAAGCACTGCATGATACAACAACTAGTTGTTCATTTGGTGAAACTATTGCATCAGTTTTCAGCAATTGCTTTATCAAATATAGATCAGTGCATGTTTCATGGAGATTGCATGTTCATTTCCATTATTGCAGGACTCTGTCTTTAAACTGTCTAATCATACTTTAGACAAATTAACAATGGTATTAGAAACAGAATTAATTTCATAAATGCAGCCAAAATACTGGAGGTCACAATAGAAGGTTAGTATGGGCAGTCACACCACTAGTTATGGCCTATCATACGGGAAAACTGAAGTCATCAACAGAGATGACATTTCTTCAGGTGCTGAGATGCTGTGAGCATCACTGAAGATCTTTGTCAGCCATGAAAAAGCTTCCTCTGACACGAATGGAAATGATAGAGTGCCCTGCTGGCATCCTAGGAGTCTGTAAATTACGTAGGATCTGTGTATTTAGCATGAGGTGATCAATATCACAGTTACAGGACACAGCCTCTTCAAGCAGCATAGGTTATTTCTCTCCAAAATAATAGCTATCCTGGTGTTATACAAGAGATACAAGACTGGCTGTCAGGCAGATTTCAAAGTATAAATAAGCCATGATCTCATTCACGTACAGTCCTTACAGGCGAGAGTAATATGTATGAGTGACTGCTATATTTAGGAATGACAGGATGGGCATTATTAATAGTTTAATTGACATTAATGCAATTACCCCTATCCTTATTACAGTTAGTAGAATTACACAGAAAGTACTGTCAGAGGCCTTATTTTCCCTAGAGCTACCCAAGGATATGACATTTTCCACCATGCCAAATCCAGTCTTTGACATTAGATATGTATCTACAGAATCATTCCAGTAAATCATTATAAATGCATTATAATAAAGATGTTATGAGCTATTGGATATTAACCTCCAGACCCTGAAGAGAGATAAATACACTGGTTGCAAGATTTCTGCTTTTCTTTTGCAGTGGAAAAAGGGTTTTGCTGACAAATAAAGAATCAGAAAATGTCATGCTGATAATCGGAAAACACTTTACCCTCTCTGGTCAGATTAAAGCTAAAACATTTCACCCATAAGAAAGAATATACACTTAAAATATGAAAAAAAAACCTGATTGTTGTCCATCACATCCAAGCTTTTAATTTAGAGGTGCACATTTGTGTCTATACACTGTTTGGAGACACAGCTATTACATTTGTGTATGTCTCCATTGCCTCATCTCCAGGAAACTTGCTTCCTTTTTTTGTGTTTGTTTGCTTTGTTTCACTACTTTTTAGCGTAGAAACATAAAGTTTTATATGACTCACTGATAAAGGAGTACATCACCTACATGTTCCAAACACAGGAAGTCAAAATAAACATAATTTTCAGGCTCAGGACTGCCTAATGTTAAATTTTCATCAACTTCACAGGACTCAAGGATTAATCTATTTTCCAGCAGAAAGAGAAATAGAGAAATAGAAACTTAATGTCTGTACATTAATTATTCTGAATTAACATACAGGAGCATTTTGGACCACTGTGTAAGGTCCTGTACAATGATATAACAAATGTTATGTTATGTTACATACATATGCAGCAATGGTGCATTGTTTCTTTCCCAAAGAAACTGCATTGCAATGCAAGCAAAGTAAATGCAAAGCTCTAATGACTACATGTCAGTCATTGAAAAACGCAAGAAAATAATTATCACAGCACAGAATATAGAAACCCAAACAGATTGCAAAACTAATTTTCAAACCAAATATGAAGTTTTTCCATCAAAACATATTAAAATGAATATCCATATGGTTTCTATTTCCCTAATTTATGAAACCCTGTTGATTTGGGACTTTGTTTAAGTCTAAAATTCACTGTTATATATACTGTAATATGTAATTATCATTATATACACATGAGGTTTTATGTCTGTATTAACATGTGCAAATGTTGGTATGCACATGTGCAGAGGAAGGCTTTGTTGTTTTCTCTTTTCTTATTACCTCCTGACAATAACCTGTAAGCACATAGATTGTAAACTTTAAAAAGTCATATGTCACTTTGGTGCATTCAATTTTCAGTGAGTCATGGAAGTATCTGAGAATAAATTCAGCTTGAACTAGTGCCTGAAAGAAACCTGTCTCCAGTGTAACTGACTGCTCAGCTCTGATAGTTCGTCAGCTTCCAGGGCAAGGTTCATGTGCCTTATCTGTCCTGGCTGTGCTCCTGATCACAGCTTAAACTCCCAGAGAGAACAACTTCCATAATAAAGAGTGAACTAAAAATGGAGCTTTAGCACCAACTAGGAACTTCCTATCTTGGAAAGTCTTAGGTCAGGTACTTCATTATACTTCAGCTCTTCTAAAACAACTACAGATGCAGCATCTGGTGAAAATACTTCCTGGGAAGGTTTTATCTGTTCCAAAGTGAAATTTGAGACAAGGCTATATGATATTATTTAGCACTTTAATGTAACTCTTGAGATTGCATTATGCAGTCAGCATTTTTGAGGGTAACTTTCAAGTGTTTGCAAAGTCAGTCTATTTTTTTAATATAAAATATTTATTTTTGCTGAATCGTTAATCACTGAAGCTTATCGGCTATAGAGGCAAAATAGTCAGGACAATGGTGGATGTCTTGCCTTTGTATCTCTCGAAAGCAAGGTTGAAGGCCTATGAAGAAGGTCCCAGGATCCAGTAAAAGGTGTGAGACAATGTCAGGAAGGCCAAAATTTTATAACCTATAGAAATAAAGAGATGACCTAATAGCCCTTTTCAGCCTTCAAGGCTAGCATCTTTCACGGAAGCAAAGATTTAGGTCTGTGTTTATTTCTTTTTTATTTCACATCATGGAGCAAAGAAAAAAAGACAAAAGTAGCACTACCTAGGTACTAATCCAATTAGGTGAGATCCAACAACATTATGAATCCCCATCTTCGTCTGAGGAGCATTCTGCAGCATCAGGAGGACTGCAGCTATGTAGCAGTCCAAACTCCCCTATACTGATAGATTGTAAACTGGATGTCAGAGAATTTTAAGTTCTGGCTCAACTCATTGAATTAAAATGTTTCTTTGGAAGGTAGCTCTCATATTAAAAAGGTGTAACATAGCTCAGGAGATGCGGAAACATTTCCTGGCTCTGCTTCGGATTTCCTGTGAAACGGATAGTATATGGAACTATTTCTGCAAGTAACTTGGCTTAGGTGAACAGGATTCTTCAGTCTTTGCCCACATGACCTGCTGGCTCTGCTTCACGGACCTTTTTGGGGTAAGCTAAAGAAATTACTCCTCTGCACAAATTATTGAAACTACAACCCACACATTTCCTCAAGAATGTGGAGAGCCCATAACAGAGACACAGAGGGGTGATGTGCAAACTTCCCTGCTGCTGCAATTCGTTGCTTCACATATTAATATCATTTTAAAAGGTTAATTGAAGTGAATATAACAGGCTGTGAACAATGGAAAATGAGGGCTTTGATTCACAGCTCTACTTGGACTTGGGTTGCAGCAGCAGCAGAAGTTACTGTCCCTCTCTGGCAGTTACTCAGTCCCTGCAGCTAAAGAAGTGAAAGATAACAAGCCAATAATCTAATTTTGGGTTCCAGGCTAGAATCTGATACTGATTTTCAGGCAGCCATGGGGCTACCATTACCAAATATCTGTGCAATGAGTGAGCAAATGTTCCAAAGGAAAGTGAAAGCTGGTAAAAAAGAGGTGAAAAGAGAAGAAGAAAAACGGATATATTTTAAGATTAATTTGATGGCACTTTTTCCAGAACAGAGAAAGGAGGGAAATAACAGCCCTAAAGCTTTCCACCTCACCTAAGTATCAGGCACTAACAGTCAAAGATTAGCAAGTCCGTTGAAATGATATCTGATGGATTTCTAACAGCTGTAGGCTATGGTAAAGCAGACTCACAAGCCAAAGACAACAGTGAAGAGGCTATTGGACAGTAGCTGTAGATTTAGCCAAAATTTTGTCTAAGAAGGTCAAACCTTGCTCTTGTGGAAACCATTCTGACAGGCTTAGCTTTGAACACAAGCTGGAAAGGGCAGAAAAAATTCCTTTTCTGCTACATTACTATCACGAAAATAATGATCATCCTTTCTCAGCTTCTAGGATACAGGACAACTCCTAAGCATCACCTTAGGGAGCACATTCATACTTCTGGGGAATGCTCATGCTCCCTTCATCCATTTTTCTATCTTTGCTGTGAATTCCTTGATTGGAGACTATGCCTTACTACAACCTTTGTTAATAGCCTCCGTCTTGACTGAGGCTTCTCAAACCTAACATAGTAAGAATATTAGCCTAATGTACTGCTTAGCATACTAAATAACAAAGCTCAAAGTGTTTTTATATGTGATTTAAAACTTTTATATATGGGAAGTATCATCAACATGTATTGAATCAAAATTATTGCTATTTAAAACAAGTCAAATGAGACTTAGTGCAGCGGAGAAGAGGCTACTTCTAACTGTTGATTACATCAGCTCCAGTTTTCTCATTGTTCCCTGTTTTCTTTCGCATGTTAAGGAATTGTTCATACCCAGCCCTTTATTAAATGACACCTGGATGCTACATCAGGCTTTTCTTGCAAGCAAAGTGACTTTCATACAAGTTCCCTTTCAACTTCAAAAGTAAAACATTTTTGTAGTTATTAATGGTCCGTTCTTGTGACTATCCATGGGTGAAGGGCATTTGCCTCACTCACATCTTTCATAGCAAATAATTAATGAGGTGTTGGAAATTAACAACAATTAACAATGTCTGGGAATAACAGCAGAAGGTGTAAGATCCACTTTAGATAAAGTTGAGAGAATTTGTTTCTCAGGCAAGGACTTGTGCCTGCAAGGAGGGAGAGATGGAGGGGGATTTCTAATGCGATCCTCCTTCTTCTGCATTACCTTATGGAAAGTCATTGAAGTGACTTGTCAAGTTGAAAAGAGAACAGGAAGGCCTGCGTCTCTGTGATACAAGTACATTTATTTTAACTTCCATGGGCATTTTGAATCTTAATTCGGAGCCTTCAAAAAGACAAATCAGAACTTTCTATGTAGGATCATAATTCAGAACTGCATGGCTTTAAAAGCCAAGATCTTCTGCAGTAACTAAGTAATTTCTGTAGTAAACACAACATTCTGGTCTTTTATATGCAGTTAGTCATGGTGACATCTTGGCTGCAGAACAGTTGTATGTGTTCAGAAAGGATAGATAAGCTCATGGAAGATGTTGAACCGTAACTCCGGCAATACGGCAAGAATATTCTGGGGATATTTACTGCATGCTTGATTTGTTCTTTTGGTCTTTCCCAGGTATAAACAACATACTGGGCAAAATAGACCCTTGATCTGTAGTAGTACAGATCTTGTAGGTAGTACAGGCAGTCCTTTTCCTCTTATAAGCAAATAAATCACGCTAATGAACAGGCAAAATAATCACTGAAATGTACAAGATAGTCATAAACACATATAGGGAGAAGAACAGCTGATATATTTTCTATGTTCCACAGAAAGGAAAAGATGAAGAAATTCAGTTATGCTTTTCCCTAGCTGCCCATGTTCCATTCATATGCATGCATTCAGTGCAGCTCACAGGAGCAAAGGAGCTTCAAGATAAGCAGTCAAGTCCCCACTCCAAGTCCTCATCATGATCTTGCAAGCTTGAACTGAAGAACCTAACTGTGTCTGTTTAGTCTCTCTCTAAATATGAACAAGCAGCATGGAAACAGCTAGGGCTGACCTTTTTCTTTACTGGAGAGCAAAGTAAGTATAGAAATTTGTCAGGAACATGCCCAAAACACACAAAGTTTCTTCACCCATCCAGCTTGGAATCCCTCACTTTTAGCTTGTGGGATGTAGTTTAAAATGTTGCCCAAGAAAGATCTACAGAACAGCAAGAAAACAGAGGAAAATATTCTTTCTCCTGAATAAATGTAAGAAATGCAGTAACATTCTAATCTCTAAATATGAAACTGGGAGAGTCTCATTTCTATGAATGAAATTATACAGTAGAACTGAGCACTGTAGTACTGTAGTACACCACACTCTTCCCTCCTTTGCCCAGGTGAATAGAAAATATTTAGATAAATAATGTTCTAATTATAAAATATCAACTTTCTCCTAACAGTTCAGTCGATCCCAATTTACAACAGAATTATCACTGCATTCTCTCTCTACATACTTGGAACACGGAATTGCACTTGGCATTTCTATACACAATGGGGAGTTTTAAAAAGCATAAGGAGAAATAATGTATCTTTTTGCAAATGTTTAAGGGTAGAGGTTTAAGACACTGACTCCAGAACTTGCTTCTCTGTTCTCCTCCTGTCCAGTATGATGCAAAGTAAAGAGCTGACAACCTGCAAAGGCCAAAGGCAAGAAACTTAATTGAATGCCCATCGTTTTTTTTTTCCTTTGAATTCACACTTTGGAAGTGATTTCTTGTGCCTCTGTGTTGATCTCATTATCAGTAAAAGATAATGTATGCACATACTGCTTCTAAGTAATATTCTCACAACTTTTTATTTCAATCAGGCATTTCCAGGTAATACAATTTATTACCTATATTACTCAGATTTGTGATGAGAAAAGCTTAAAGAACTGCAACAATACTAATATTGTGGCATGATAAAAAAAATGCATAGAATTCATATCTTGAAATACATCAAATTACATTTTTAAAAAATGAGTTGGAGGCAAGAAAAAGTAGCACAAACTCAAGCAAAAAGTACAGTGCATGTTGCTCCACACTTTTTCTCCAGGCCGACATAACAGGAAAAACACAAAATCAAGAAGTGTGTAACAGAATATAAAATTCAGAGAACCAGTCTGCAACCACAGAGTCCCAGGAGCCTTGTCTGAAATAAGATGGGGAAACACTGGAGAATGTTTACAGAGATAAAGCAGATGCAAGTAACTTCAGAGGCTTCCGTGTAAGGTTAAGCCTCCACTTTTCAGGTCAACTGCTGTGGATAAATTTGTCATTTAGTGCATTGTGACTAAGTAATGGAAGCTTTATTTTATTTATACCTACAAGCAAGGGTCAAACACCGTATGCCCAAACTGATAGCAGACAGCTTCATCTGGGTAAACCAGGTAGAGAAGGAATGCACTTCAACTGTTTTTAACATCCCATTGGCTTTATCTGTACTTCTAGGCATGACAGCATGCGTGGTATTTATGGCTTAAAGGAATTTCCATCTGCAACTTTAGCATCTTGTAAAAATCAGTGAGAAAATGACTTAAATATACCAAACCCAGCTTGCAACAGGGCAGATATTTTATTCTCACATTACATCAGAAAATTTATAAGCATGTTGCTATTTAAAGGCTTAGTAATTAGAGCTCCACCATGTTTCACAACAAACATACTGCTTCAGCTCAGCAGGTCCATCTACGGTTTTGCTCTGCCCCAAGGTCATAAGCAGACGTCTGCAGAAGAATAAGAGGGCAAACATGCTTCCCTCTCGTATTCTCCAGCTTCCTCCTATTTTTAGCTTGGGGATATTCTGAAGTAGAGGTGGTTCTTACACATTTACTAGCCATCAATGAATGTCTCTCCCATGAACTTCACCACCTTTTTAGCCACTGTATACTGGAAGTATCTACAAGATACTTCCAAAGATCTGACATCCATGGCATAAGGGATCCCCCATCCTTTGTTTCTAATACAGCATACTATTAGCAATCAATTATCCTACTAATCTTATCAGAGTTTTCTTAGTTGTTTTATACAAAGCCCAAGTGTGCTGTCCTCCTTTAAGCAGCAATTTCACTGACTCAAAGTACTGTAGGTTAGGGAGCTGAGTTGTTAGCTCTGCACTAAACCAGTGCATTTTTCTGTTAGGTTTTTTGTGCAGATGACCAAGTATATCAAACTGTTAGTATAAGCTGTATTATTGGACTGAATAAAATGGTCAGAAACAGATGGCACCATAGCTTAGATTTTTTGTCAGCTGATAAGCCTCAAAGCTAGGTGTATTGATAGGTTTGAAATAGAACACTAAAAAACGTTACAGATCTAGATATACAGCAGAAAAGACCATCTATAAAAAAAGTATATTAATTTAGACATTCAAATATGTGATACTCTGGAAGTAAGTGCAAAGATTATGAATATAGACCTTAATTTTATAGTCTCTCTTCCTCCAGTTCACGAGCATCCAAAGCATCTTTTTCCAAAGCAACCATCCACAGCAACCTCTGCCAGAACCATCAGAGAGAATTATACTTTGGCATACGATATGGCTTTAAGACCTTAGTGATGAGCAAACCTTGGGCACAGATTTTTCACAGGAAAGGTTCTATCACTACTTGCACAGTGAGATCATACAGGTAGCAGGGTGTTCTCTAAGTGTCAAAATCACCTATAAACTACAAGATAAGCTAAACATTATTTGGACACTAAACTGTCAAAAGAACAGAGAACAAAATACCTTCCCATCCTACTTGTCCTGGTTGTAAGAAGTGGAAATAAGAAGGAAATCAGTAAGTCATTGCAAAAATACAAATGATTAGCACAGTACTAGACACAGTCATAATGATGAATTTACAAACCATTATTAATTACTTTGTAAAGATCCTAACAGGAGGATGGGTCAAATAGTAGTAAAATAATAGGTCTTGGAGTCTCATTTTAAGATGATTGAAGTTAGTATACCAAGCCTACATTAAGTGCCCAGGAGGTCTTATTTTCAGATCCCCATTTTGGATACTGAGAAAGACATAGTTTGCCATAAGCTTTTATTTTAAGAGGAATCATATTTTCGGATACATATTTGGCAAGTGAACTGGATATGACTATACATCTTCTACCTTCTTCAACAGGCTTGCAACCTTTTAATCCTCCAGCTGGATACTAATCAGGACTAGCTGAGGAAGAAGGACACTAACAGAGCTTGGGCCTCCACCCTGTAGGCTGCATGACTTACTGCAGGTCTAAACATCTGGCAGCAAAAGCATAATTTAAATCAAGCAAAAAAGAAAACCTTTTAGGAGCTATACTGAAACATGACTAAATATCAAAAGAACTAGAGACACTACTTAGAATTCTGATACATATGACATCAATCTGCTCTTCCTCCATACAGTTCCTCAGGGCTGCCGTTCCAGCTTCTTTGGCTTCTATTAGAGTGTTGTTTGTTCTGTTTTTTTTTAATCACAAACTAATCAACATGTATTTCTCTCAACCAATTTAATTAAATTTTGCAAAGGAAATGAAGTCATCCAAGTACTGAAAAAATCTTGCTCTGTTAACTCCAGATACTTTCTTACTTAGGAGGAGTCTATGCCATTAAATCCACCAACATGTCAATGAATTCTCATGAATATATTAGTTTAGTTTTTGCATGATATCAGCAAAAAATATACCGTATCTGGAATATCTAGAACTTGAAGTAAAGTAAATAATGCAACATTTCTAATTCAAATTTAGGGATTCTATACATTTCCAAGAACTCAATGGATACCTAAATTTCCCTTTAAACATTCTGCCTCCCTTACATCCACTGGTCCCAGATTATGTATTGACTTTGTTTTCAGCATCCCACATACTATCAAGAATTCCTTGGCCAAGAGGCTGGTATAGTACTATCACATTCAGTATAGAAGTGTCCCATTTACCTGCAGATTCTTGTTAACTAGGCTGATGAATTTGTACTTAGGCTATTTGTGTGTATATAGTCTTCATTCATTCAGCAATTCAGACAAATAGAGGACTCTCCTAAATTGTACTTTAAACACAAGACCTTCACCATCCTATTTGAGGTCTGCCAATACACTGGCAAACCGGCATGCCCTGAAAACATGACACCCTTAGCTGCTCCACCATTAGTGACCAGGGCAGATTTACAAGGGAGAAAGAAAGGACTCAGAAGAGCTTTAGCTTACTCTTTAGCACACCATACAGTGGCATAGTTTTCTTTTTCCCCATTTCAATTGGAAATGCTATCCTTTCCTTTCCAGAAAACTAAACAAGCAAGTGAAAAGTAAAATGAACAAGTAAATTCAAAACACGTTAAGTTTCTTCATTAATTAGTAAGCAAAATGTTACTGAAATTTTGTTTATTGCCTTATGGCTCACTGATAGCTACACAGGATCAACAGTTAAACACAAGTTCATAGAATCACACAGTTATGGAATACTTAGGGTTGGAAAGGACCATAAGATCATCCAGTTCCAACCCCCCTGCCATGGACAGGGACATCTCACACTAAACCATGCCACCCAAGGCATTGTCCAATCCGGCTTTGAGCACCTCCAGGGATGGAGCATTCACAGCCTCCCTGGGCAACCCATTCCAGTGCCTCACCACCCTTACTGTAAAGAATTTCTTCCTCATATCCAATCTAAACTTCCCCCGTTTAAGTTTGAACCCATTACCCCTTGTCCTATCACTACAGTCCCTAATGAAGA
>JANRGW010015560.1:0-33533 GCA_024733675.1 Psilopsiagon aymara
CTGAAGGGGAGACCTCAGAGCAGCTCCAGTGCCTGAAGGGGCTGCAGGAAACGTGGAGAGGGGCTTTGGACAAGGGACGGAGGGACAGGACAGGGGAATGGCTTTGAACTGACAGAAGTAGAAACTTGGTCTAGTGGAAGGTGTCCCTGCCCGTGGCAGGGGGCTGAAACTGGGTGAGCTTTAAGGTCCTTTCCAACCCAGACCAGTCCGGGATTCTAGGATTGTTAACATGTGTAATTAGGAATCATTTTTTTCCTCTGCCTGCCATTTGCTGGAATTGGGAAAAAGATGAAGGTTGTCAAAAGCTGACTTTCCGTATGTTTGTCTTATCATTATCCTTCTACTGCCTGAGGGTACAACAGAACTGACACTTACACAGTAATGCATGCTGTTGGTCAGTTCCAGTGCCGCATCATTATTTTCACCACAGTGTCACGCCCAGTGACAGATGAGGTATGAATTACATGTATTTTGGTCAAATGTTCTTAGCACATTTGTGTGTGTTGTTTAAAGATCCTGTAGATGCCTTTAGTGAGGGTTCTGATTCTACTTAAGTGGCATTAGGAGGTCCTGGCTGTAGCAGCAGTACCCACAAGACAGTGGTTTTACCACTGTCCATTGGGGGTCTCAGGGTTTCACATGAAATCTCACAGTTGCATGAGTACGTGTGAGTCAGTTCTCCTTCTGCCTCACTGTATGGTGTTTGGTACTCACAGCTTCTAGTACAGATCCTTCAGCAGAGTATCTCCATGACAGACCCACTCTTTCAGATTCTATATGGCACCTTATGTAGCTTTCACTAACTGTAATATGCATATGCATTCTAGTTAAACTTTATCCTTCATTTCCTTCTTCTCCCAGGTATTATGACAACTTTACCCAGTGCACAGAACGTGAAGCCAACAATGCAAGTTGCTTCTGGCCAAACCCTCTTGCAGAGGGCTTCATCACTGGAATTCATAAACAGTTCTTTTCAAACTGTACTTCAGAGAAGGTTCACTGGGAAGATCCACCGGATGAAATCCTTGTAACTCTCATCTTGATCCCAGTCATGTTGACATGTGCCATGATAACACTGGTAGTATGGTGCAGCAAGAGAAGTGATATCCTGGTGTAAGTTCTTCCTCTGGGGTTTATTCTCTGTTTCCCTCTTCCAAAACCACTAAGAAAGAGAGAGAAACTCAACAGAAGGATTTCAGATCTGCTGAAACAGAACCTGTGAGATACTGAGACTGAGACAATGCTCCTGCGAACTAAGAGCTGCCTGCTGCTGCTGCCATAAGTCACTGCTTCTGAGGTTGGCTATTGGTGTTGCTGGTGCAAAGTTCTCTACTTCCATCAGGCTTCATCATCATGGAACTGTCAGGTAGCTCCCAGAATCAGGAGAGTCCCCAGGCGAATGGACCCCTTAACTGCAAAAGAGATAAAGTTACTTTGCGTGGGTAAAGCTGGTTGGTTAACTAAGTTTTGCAGAACTGTATGTAAGCGTATGTACATGTGGTGTAACACTGACAGTGAGGAAGATGGCATCTTTTGAGGTTTTGTGCGGGACACTGGAGGGTTTCATCTGTGAACCCTGTGACTCAGAAGACCACTGGCAAAGGAACTGAACATGGATGTAGCCAAGTGGCAGCTTTTCCTGGAAGCCAGTCAAAACCATCGTTATCAAGAACTGGAAGTATTGTTCTGGCAAAGGAACAATTTATGTGTCCAGTGACTATCACCATGGGGAAGTTATCATGCCCCTTTCAAAACAGGTTATAAAACACCTTTAAGCATGGCTACCTGGAATTGCATGGCTTACAAACAAGCTCTGGGAAGATCTACAAGAAGTCTTATTTTGCAGAGCTGAAAATTGGAAAATCATTTGGTTATAAATGTACAGAGGAATAATGAAGAAACTTTCCTATGCCAGACTCTATTTTTCCTCTTTTATAGTGATTATTCTTGACGACTTGTGTTCACTATATATTCCCTACTCTCACTTCACTCTCTGCAAGAGAGATCTTACAAATCAATATAAAGGAATCATGTTGACTGAGATGCCTTTGGAGTATAATTTTGTACATAAATCATTCTTCATCCCATGAAGAGTGGGGAGCTAAAGCATGAACATCAAAAAGGAACAGACAAAGGAGGAAAGAAAAAATTCTACTCAGAAATCTTATGCTATGAAGCTATTCCTATGTATCAGTTTAAATAAAGATTATATGCCCAAAATAAAACAACTTCCATGTTTGTGTTGTAAACCTCTTTTCTGCCATTTCACAAAATGCCTTTCAGTCAAATGCTTTTCTGTTGTATTTTAAGCAGCATCTGTTACAAGTGACTCTTCATTTTCCCATACACACAAGTGAAATACAGATTGAATGGTGTTTCATTCCTGCCCACGGCAGAGAGGTTGCAACTGAATGATCTTAAGGTCCTTTTCCAACCCAAACCATTCTATGAGTCTATATCTCTGCTAGTTAGATTTTCTCCTTTAAGATTCTGGCCCTGTGTTTGAGACTTAGGTCTCTGTGTGTGAGAAGCATTTCCAGGCTGGAATCAAAGCAGAAGTGCCCCCATTACTGGAATTGCTTATATGATAGATAAAGAACCCCTGCAGCTGTGCTGGTTTGTTTTCACATCCTTTCACAAGGGTTGAAGGCACTGGCTTGCTTTTTCATTATCCTCATGTTCGAATGATTCATTTTCTAAAGGTGTTTCCTGTGTGTTTTTCCAAAGATCCTTTTTCATTCTCTAGATGCTGGGAGAAAATTTCCCTTTGTAAAAGAAGAATGACATACGCACTGGGGATTCTGCTTTAGTTCTCTACCGAACTATGATCTTCTGCATTACAGAGTTTCATTCCACCAAAACTAGTGATGAAGTGTACAAACCCCAACCCATCCATCTGATCCAGAACAGTGTTTGGTTTTGCGTTTTTTTTGTGGCCAAAGCCCAAATAACGCATGGAGTTTCATTTTAATCCTCATTTTACTTTAAATTCCGCCAAGCTTCAAAGCGAGTCTCAAAACTTCAGTTTGGAAAACACAAAGCAAATATTTATAGGCGTTTTCAAACCCATGTTCATTTAATCTGATTGCCATGTGTGGTCCAAAGTCTTGGCCGTTTCTGACTCATCTGCAACTGAGTTCAGCTGATCAACAGCTCCTCTGAGAGTTATCAGCCCTCTTCGTTCAGTATGAACCAGATTGGAGAAGAACCTGTCACCTTGATGGCATCATGCTACTTGATATGTGTTGTGGTCTCTAAACAAATCCCATGTTTATATGGATTCTATTTAAGGTGAGAATAAAATCTAGGATGAACGAGTCTAGGAAATGTAACGTCCAAAGAACGAAAGATAATGGGCTTTCTTTCATGTGCTGTGGGGAGGGGGAAGGATTCTGCTGCTGTACATGTGCTTTATATTCGTGTGTCTTCCCCATCCACAGTGTGATTTTCCTCTGTGTTTTTTGTATACTTGATAGAAGGTACAGAAGTTGAATTGAATGCAGCCTCAGCAGCCAAATCTGGAGGTACATTTACAGTGTTTCAAGGAAAAAAACAACTGCTATGTCCAGTTCTTAACAGCTGTGAACATTAACAGAGAACCACAGTGGTAACTATTGGATCCTTTGACCTATCTTGTACTATGTGTTAGTCAGAGTTAGTGGTTACTTTCTAATGCATGGAGTCCGCTACCTTTCCCCCAAAGCCTGTTTCCATTGCCAAGGAAATAGCATCTGGGACCAAGAATCTGGCTCTAATTGTGAATTAATTCTATGTTACAACAGAGTCTCAGAGGAAAACAGGCAGAGATTCAGCCTGATAGAAAATAACTGCTTTAAAATCCTTCCTAGAATCAGCACAGTGTTTGATCCCAAGAAATGCTCAGGCAGAAGAGAAGTGTCAGGCTTGCTGTGCAGCTCTCTGACATGGCTTAAATGCTGTAAGTTGTGGGGTCTTCTGCATTCAGGACCAACTGAGGAAGTGTCCTTCCGTGGGCTGCTACAGCTTCAGCAAGCCCTAGTCAGAAGAAGACAATGACTACCAGGAGCAAGACAAAGGCTGAGAGGGCTGCTTTCAAGGCAGATATCAAGGATGGAGGCTGGAGGAGGAAAAGAACTACAGAAGTGAAAGGAAAAAGATGGTTGAGAACAGGAAACAGTCAAGTACACAAAAGAATTCAGGATTTCTTTCCAAGATGCTTCTTGGTGCACCGGGTGTCCCTGCCCATGGCAGGGGGGTTGGAACTGGATGATCTTAAGGTCCTTTCCAACCCTATTTGATGATTCTACGATTGGTAAGGAATAGTGAGGAAATCTTACATGTGCTCTCTATCTCTTCTCCAGGCTGAACAGCCCCAATGTTCTAAGCCTGTCTTCATACGGGAGGTGCTCCAGCCCCTGAGCTTCCTCGTGGCCTCCTCTGGACTTGCTCCAGCACCTCCATGTCCTGTTTGCTATATAGTCTTTTGGGACATCTCTAGGTGAAGATCTTGGAGACAAGTTGTGGCAGAAGGAAGAGAAGCTGTGTGGAGACATCAGAACAGCCTCCAGTATCTGAAGGATGCTGTAGAGGGACTCTTCATCAGGGGCTGTAGCGATAGGACAAGAGATGGTGGGTTCAGACTGAAACAGGGGAAGTTCAGGTTAGATATAAGGCAGAAATTCTTTACTGTAAGGGTGGTGAGGCACTGGAATGGGTTGCTCAGGGAGTTGTGAATGCTCCATCACTGGCGGTCTTGAAGGCCAGGTTTTATGGAGTCTTGGGTGACATGGTTTAGTGGGAGGTGTCCCTGCCCATGGCAGGGGGTTGGAACTGGATGATCTTAAGGTCCTTTCCAACCCAAACTATACTATGACTCTATGAAATCTTACTAGTCCTCATGGGACACTCTGACAGAGTGCTTTGGTCAGCTTGGGGCTACCTGGAGTCAGCCTGCAGGCTTAAAACCTCACTCGGGAGACTCGAGTTTGCCAGGTTTTGCCAAAGCAAACCTTTTTTAAGGATAGTTGTTACTAATTGAGGTCACAGCTTGTAGAAATTTTATTGGATCAGCATCTTAGAGACCTGTGGATCTTCAATGAGACTTTGAATGGGGGATTCCCATGAGCTTGAGTCTCTAAGGAGAGAGATTTGCTTACAGTGTAGTATTTATGAGGTGGCTGCACTGAATTTTCCTGCCAGCAGTGAGTGAATCCCAGATCTCTTGTCCTGGATTATTTTCAAGTGAAATCTCTGCCAGCAAACTTTACCCTTTTTAGGAATTAATCTGGGCATTAAAACCACGTTTTGAATCCTTTGGAGAAACACCAGTATTTGACAATCACGTTGGCAGAATATCTGCATATTCCACGTTTTTTCCCTGTCTTTCAACAATTTGATGTCGCTAGCAAAAATAACAGAGTTTTGGGTCCTTCCTTTAGCAGAGTAGCAGAACTTGCAGTCCAAATTTGAAAGCACCTTTCTAATAACTAAAGCTCTAATACTTCATGCAAACGACTGATAAATCTACCATATAGACTTCCTTTCCCTGAAAGGAGTGTAAGAAAGTCAAATCAATAAGCATAAACTTACTATTTCAACTGTGGTGACCGATCACTGGGTCTGAATACTGTATGTATCTGAAATACTTATGAAATAGGGTTGGATAGTTGCTCATCTTGTGGTTTGTTTCAGCTGAAACAGACGTTGGTTAGGAATTGCAGTTGCTCTGTGTTTGAAAATGAAGTTACCTTTAACGTGAATATCTCACTTTAAGCTCTTAAATGTGTAAGTTTTGATTTCACTGGATTAGAGGTGGAATAACTGTACAGGTTCAGACTGTGTTTTGCATTGTCTAAGAGTATGGTATTTATAGAGAGCTATGAAAACATTAATTTTCTTCCAATGTTCTCCATGGTAAGAGATGAGAGTTGGACTCCTTTGCTCTCAGAGCAGTAACAGGGGTGACTAGCTCTCTGGCTGGGAACACAAGGTGCTTTCTGAAGTTCTCCATCTCTGGATGCTAAGCGTGCAGATTAGTATCACTCCAATCATTAAGATGGGAATGTTCTGGGAGAAGCATGATAAGACATTGAGGAGTGTGTTCTTTGGCAGTCATTTTACATTCTCTTTTTATGAACAGCCAAAGAAGTACACAGAAGGATCTGATCCTTCCTGATCTTCCAGTGCACTTTCTGCTTGGTTCAAATGCCTTTGAGCCCAGTGATGGAGATACTCTGGAGAATCCAAAGAACAAGAGCTTTCCTTTTGGACCTCAGTGTGTGACTGTCTTAACACCCTCCTTTACTGAGGTTAGCCTTCATTTTAGCTCAAGAGCTTTAAATATATGTCAGCTAAACATCAGCTCCACCACTGCATTTCCCCACTCCCAATGCAGACTACACTCTTTTGGCCCCCAGAAATATACCAAGCGCCATTTAAGGTTCTTTTAAAATATTGGTGGTATTAACAGCATGTTAGCGGATGGAAAATATTATCTATCCCCTTTCATCTTAACTGCTAGACAGGTTACAGAGACGTATATACAGATAAGTTACAAGAAATGATCATCTATTAAGAATAAATGTTGACAAAACTTCTGGCTTATGTAAAACTCGGTGGAAGTTTCACAGCAGCTGTAACAAGTGGGGTTTCAAAAAGCATATCATCATTGTAAATATTCATTTAAGTTTTGATTATATTGGTAAAATTATATGGCAAAATAGTATGGCAAAAATAGTTACAGGCTGATGTTTTTCCTTTGTTTCTGAATTTCCCCATTGTATTAAATATGGTACGGAGGTTTTGTAACACAAGTAGGACAAATGTGTCACATTCTATTATACTGAAAGCTATTATTACAACCAAAGTGTTCAGAGGAGAAAGGCCAATGCACTAACCCGCTGGACCACCCAGCTCACAGGCAAAAATAGAAGCAGCGTTCTCTTTGTTGACTATAGGCTCTTCTGGCTCATGGGGATACTTCCCTGGAGGGAAAAACTGTGGCTGTTGATCTTCCAAACATTTCTAAGTGGAATGCTTCAATTCTTTTCTCCTCTGTAATGCAGTATCCCAGAAACCCCAATCCCTGGAATATATATAAAAATGCAATTCTTGTTGTCTGATGTAAAGCATTTTTTCAGTGTTGAAGGAGACAGACAAGGGAGCAGATGCCTCACTGGGTTGGGTGGAGTTTGCCAATGGCCAGCCATCAGTACTGTGGGCATCCAAAAAAAGCCGGCTCTATTTTGCACTTATGCAATGCACTTTACTGATGTGGCAAATGAATCTGCCACTAATGGTAGATTGTTACCACTTGTGATTCATGGGCTAGGGTTTCCAGGGCCACGAGGATGATCAGAGGACTGGAGCACCTCCCGTACAAAGATAGGATGAGAAAGTTGGGGCTCTTCAACCTGGAGAAGAGAAGACTGCATGGAGGCCTCATAGCAGCCTTCCAATATCTGAAGGGGGCCTATAGGGATGCTGGGAAGGGATTCTTCATTAGGGACTGCAGTGATAGGACAAGGGGTAACGGGTTCAGACTTAAACAGGGGAAGTTTAGATTGGATATGCGGAAGAAATTCTTTACTGTAAGGGTGGTGAGGCACTGCAATGGGCTGCCCAGGGAAGTTGTGAATGCTCCGTGGCTGGCAGTGTTCAAGGCCAGGGTGGACAGAGCCTTGGGTGGCATGGTTTAGTGGGAGGTGTCCCTGCCCGTGGCAGGGGGGTTGGAAGTGGATGATCTTAAGGTCCTTTCCAACCCAAAACATTCTATGATTCTATGATTTTTTATGTATGACTTGTGTGAACTGTCAGCCCAAACAGTAAATATCCTTGGTCAAAACTGAGTGTGACATTAAAAAAGTATGACATTAGTGAGCAAAAAAGTAGAAGGTCCTTCCAGATTTATTTCAGTGCAGCCAGGAGGAAGACTCCTACGATCAGATGTGAACTGCTGCTTATTTACTGTGACATGGTGGATATGCATGGGTCTGTGGAAACCCTGCACTGTGGCACATGAGGTGTTGGCATTGCTGTTCCTTTAGTGAAGCTGTGTCATTTGATTCAGGGAAGCACTTGGTTTTGGGAGGCAGCCTTTTAAAGGAATTCAGCATATATATACAGCCTGCAAGTGAAGTTTTGTAGCTACTGCTATAACCTGGAAGTGAATAGCTGAGGGTGAACGATGTCCCCCCTGCCTCCCAGGGCTCTACTGCCTTGTCCTGCCTGCTTTCCAATATGTAACTTAAGACCAACCTGAGGAGCAAATGTCACTGATGTTTGTAAGTTAAAGACAAGAAGAGCAGGGTTGCTAAATCACCAGCTTAACCTGGAGTGGTTTAGTCTACTGAAGCTGGAGAGCAAACTTGAGTTAAAGTGTACATCTATCAAAATGCCATCTACCAGTCCGTACCCCTAGGGTGGTGTGTAACTCCATGTGCCTATCTCCATGCAGCTGAGATAGGCACAAGTCTTCCAAAATGGAAGATCATTTTGAGTAGTAACCCATATATGAGAACAGCATCTGTAACTATGAAGCATGCTGCAAGCCACAAGTTTCCTGAAACTGATGATCTAGGCCAGAAGTTAATGACTGCTGCTAATATCACCAGTGCATACTGTTCATTAGGATCCCACCAGAGACTGTTCATATCACAGCAATCAGTTCAGTAACTCCCAGGGGCATATGATCAGCCTCCTCAGCCTTATTTCCACTCTCTGGGGTGAACAAAGTGCTTGAGAAAAGAAGAAAATGGAAACATTTACAGCATTGTGTTACGTGTTCCTCTCTTAAGCAGTTAGCAGTGTTTCTGGCTCTTGCAGTGGATCAGAAGCAGCAGTGACCACCCTGCTCTATAGTCCTCTTTTCAGGAATAATCACAAGAAATAATCTTAGCAGTTGACAAGGACAATGCAATTCATAAGAAACCTCCTTGATGGTGTATGGACACTTACTGCAGCTGACTTATAACGTAATTCATAGGAAAGTTGAGTCATTTCGATTTCAACTGGCTCGGATTTTGATGGGGATCTAGACAGCTGCATAATCCCAGAAGGGTTCACTCTGACCATACCTTCACCTAGGCTTTTTTGGCTCTATCTCTTCTGAATGTTCAAATCACTCTGCTGGTGCTTAACGTGAATGTCCTTTGCTTCTGCCCTGGTTTGGGCTCCTTGCACTGTTGCTGAACACTCCCCTGGTATCCTATGCACCAGTTTGTCTCTATGGACCAGGATGGAGAAATGGCCTGGTAGATAAGTTTACCCCATTAGTCTCTGTGCTGCCTCAAAGCTGCTTTTCTTTGATATGTGTGATATAATGATTAGGCTCCGGAGAATGAGTTGATCCTCTCTCCAAAAGGTGCCACGTTTCAGCTCTCTGCCAATGCAGCCAATATAGATGGCATTAAGGATGATGCTGAGGTTACACCCATGGCAAATAATGTGAATAGGAGAGCTTATCACTTTCTATTGACTTTACAGCTCTGGACAGTGGGAGTCACTCATCAGTGCAGCTGTTACCAGAGGCACATAAGTTCTCATAAATGCTCTGTGAAAATGTCTGATTATAACCCTATTCCAGTATTACTTCTAATATAAAGGGAAAAAAAGTGGCCACAGAACATTTATCAAGGTTATCTAGTTCACACCATTCATGTAAGCTGGTATGGCACTGAGAAGCATGAGCTGCTATTATGTAGCTGAGAAATTAGAGTTCTACTGTGCTCTCTCTGTGTATATATACACCTACACATACAACAAACTGTTACAAAAACTGGGTAATGCAGTGACTAAACACAACTGTGAGGGGATGGAAATTTGCACAAATAAAGTAAATTCAGCAATTAATTGTGTGGCTCATTATTTTAGAATAGAAGTCTGCAGCAGCAAGGTGAGATTTTTGCCACTTTCCAGGTACCTAAGTTACAGTACCAGGTAACTGCACAGTACTTTGGCACCCAAAATACATCCATTTTACCAGGGAATGCTTATCAGTGATTGAAAGATGAGAATTCTGCAGTGATAATTTTGGGAATTGGTCTTCATGAGTTCTGAGGATGTCACAGATCAACAAACTGAACAGAATCACAGACTCACAGAATGGTTTGAGTTGGAAAAGACCTTAAGATCATTCAGTTCCAACCCCTGCCATAGGCAGGGACATCTCTCACTAAGCCATGCCACCCAAGGCTCTGTCCAACCTGGCTTTGAACGCTGCCAGGGATGGAGCATTCACCACTTCCCTGGGCAACCCATTCCAGTGCCTCACAGGGAAGAACTTCTTCCTCATCTCCAATCTGAACTTCCCCGTTTCAGTTTGAACCCATTACCTCTTGTCCTATCACTACAGTCCCTAATGAAGAGTCCCTCCCCAGCATCCCTATAGGCCCCCTTCAGACACTGGAAGGCTGCTATGAGGTCTCCACTCAGCTTCTCTTCTCCAGGCTGAACAGCCCCAATGCTCTCAGCCTGTCTTTGTGTGGGAGGTGCAGATCCTTTCAGTTAGAAGGAAGTACATTCATATTGTTGTAGGAGAATCACCATATTTCTGCCCAAGGTTTTTAAACCTCTGATGACGTATCTGCACCAAAGAATATATCATGGCTTTTACGTAAGTCTTCAGCTTTCCTACGAGATCTTTTTATTCATCACATTTTCCCTGGTGTGTGACACAGGAGCTGGTAACATCAGGTAAATTTAACAGATACAAAACTCCAGTCTAATTAACCTCCTCACATGAAATGGGGTTTAATTGGGGAACTTACTGGCCCAGGAAGTTGTTGAGATTAGATTTTGGGACAGCAAATCCCCAGGGTAGCTTCCTGAACGGGAATCAAGAAATTGAAATTTCTGCCTTGAAATCTACATAAAGCAAATACACACTGCAGAGAGTGGCTTTGGAGGAGCAGCAGGTAACTGTGCTCATGGCTCTCATTCTTGCTGTATAGCTTTCATCTTTCTTTTGGTTTCCTGAACTCACACAGTACTGCCTGCTGGAGGCTGAGAAGGCATTTCAGAAGTACCACCTTTGCTGATCATGACCTTGGAGGAGAAATCAGTGAACTGCCATTTAACCCAGAGAGAACTGTGCTCCAGATTGGAGTGGAATTTTCCCTGAAGGAGCTGGTTTGGCTCGCTGCCTACAGCTGAGCCCCCAGGTGATTTCTATAAGGGGGAAATGAAAGAGGATGGGAGGGGAGAAGTTTTTAGCAGGTCCCGCCTCCAACACCCTTCTGCTTTTCCAAAGGTAAAGCTACGGGCAGCAAAGGAATCTGTCTCCTGGGCACACACACGCTTAAGAAAGGTACCTTCCCAGTGCAGAGCTGTTCACAGGCTGGCAATTTAAGTCAGGTTTGACAACTCAGTTTGGAGTTTATGCCTGCAGACGGTGAGTTGCCAGCAATCACAGAATGGCAATGGGATCGCTCTTGTGACTGCTGACTACCAGTAAGCAGCTACTTGACTATACCTCTAACTACTTCGAAGTACTTTCTGCATTAAGGAATGTGCTTTGCTCTTTCTGAACTTGGGATGACCAAAAATAATCTACTATAATGTGAGCATTATTGAATATACAAGTAAGGGATGGGCCCAGCGTAGTTAAAAGTGAAGAACAAGCAGCAGGGGTAGGTGAGTTACTGCATGTTGTACTACAGGTAACTTACTGAGCAGCTCAGGCTTTTGTCACCCCATCTGACATGGATATTTGCGAAGGGGTAATGCAGCTGCTTGTTATTCAGGCCATTATTTTCCATGGGAATTGGAAATTAAATTCTAATACGAATTACAGTATTAAAAAGAAGAAGCATTTGTCTTAAGGTGACAACATATCTGGTACTCAGAATTATGACCAAGTTGCCAAACTCTCTTTTAACAGGCTTGTAACTACTTAAGTGTGATTGTAATATCACTGGTCAAGCCCTGAATTTGGGCTATAAAAATTGGAAACTGCTTATTCTAATAGTCACCTTCTTATTTTGTATATTGTTTCAGTCAGGATCATCCCATAGGCTTTATCATACATCTTTTCACATCTTTTGGGGCTGTTTGGGATCTCTTCTTACCCTTAATGTTCTCACTAGGAACTGGCTTTGATACTTACCGGAATCTTACAGAATGTGAATGAGATTAGGCCCTGAATATGGAGGGGAAGGAATTTTCCACACGAAGCAATGCTGCTTTGTGCTTGGTATGCCTTGCCCTTTCCTACGCTTTGACTTGCTATCAATCGTACCACTTTGGAGGAAAAGTAATTGATGTTTCCTTACTTGTTTTGCTCAGAAGGGCTCAGTTGCCTCAGTGCTCAGGACTATGTTGATGCAGATACGCTGTTGGACTGTTGGCTTGAACAGACCCCCAAATTCCCCAAGGTATCCATGCTGTATTTTTGCTATGTGAAACAGTGGTTACCCAGGTAACATACTTACAGCCTTGCAGAAGTGCACACCCAGTCTGACTGTGGGCCAGGTACTGACTTTAAAGCCTTTTCTTTAACCTTTTCAGAACTTCTCAGTAAGGAAACTGGTACTTTTTGTCATGAGAATCACTTCTGCATTGCCTGGTCACAAGTTAGGTCACAGAACATAACCTACTATATTACTAGTATATTGTTTTATATTTATTTTGCTAATAAATATATTATTCCATTATATTATATATAGTATATAATCTACCCTCAGTTACTATTAAATTTATACTTCCCTAAATTTCCTAGTGCTTTTTCTTAAAAACCTATTAATGCTGTAAATTACTGGGAAGCCAAGGACAAAACACTGACCACTACAGTGTTTTGGTAAGTGGCTGCCATTTCACAGCCCACAAGTGACCTGAGGCTTCCAGAGACTGGGAGTTTGATTCACCATCAAGCTGCTCCAATTTTATCCTGCTGTAATTCTACTGACTCAGCTTAGCAACCCTGAAGTAAAGCTTGGTGGTGATGAATTATGCCTTTGGGTTTTTTTCCTTTCTGAATGTTAAAGTTACACAGTAAATAATGTTTGCTCCTCACAGAGTGGCTATGAGGGGAAACATGCTTTTTGTGCATACTAAAGATGCAAACTTGGCAGCAGTTCAAAGCATCAGAGTGTAGAGAGCTGGACTGGATAGCTCAGTAAATTACTTGCTTTGCAGTACTGCTGTTGACATTCTTGCTTCTCTAAGGACCCCTTTGGGAATAAATGATATACCTTCTGGGATAGAGGCACATGAAGCAGGGTTAGAGAAGTGATTATAATCGATTCAGAACTATAACTCGGGTATGTTTTGTTCCCGTAAGCGAAGAAAGACCTTCCAGAATCAAAAGCATGGTCTGTGTTTTCCTATTACCTTAAACTGGCCAGCTCCTCAGAGTTTGGATACTCAGTGCTTTCTAAGTCTAGGGTCCTTTAAGGCTAATGGTGGGATCAAGCCTTCTGAGCCTAGCTCTGGTGCCCTGTTCCCAGGACCACCTTCCCTTGAGTGTTCATTGCATATTCCAACTCATCCTTCAACTTTGCCAATTTTCCCCCTCTTCTACTACTTCCAGTGCTTTCACTCCATCTTGAATACAGGCATACTCTTTATGTTCCAATTCAGCTGCCCCCTGGTAGTCTGTAGTTTTGCAAACAAACTGCAGCAATTCAGTCCTGCTGACTTTATGATTCTAATAACTGCTGCACTCCTTTGGCTTCTGCTCTGCTTACCCAAAGACCACTGTGTACTGAGGTGGTCCACCAAGTGAGAACAGTTGTATTTTACTAGTTGGCTGTATGGATTCAGACAGTTGTGGAAGGAACATAAAACTTCCTTGGCCTGTTCACAGTCAGTGCTACAAACTTCAGAATTAAAAGGAGAAAAACACAATATTAAAGTGGAACTGAATGGCAGTTTTAATGAAACATTCTCTCTGCAATGCATGAGGAAAAACTGTGGTATGTCTTACTTTGCTAATGTAGTCTTCTGGGAATCAGGAAAGGTTTGACAACTTCAGTCAAGTTAATAGTGCCAGATAACTAATGATAAGTGGTACAGGTAGCACATGATGATACAGATAACCTTTACAGTGACTGTGATGGGCACTTCAATAGATGGTTTTCACTGCTACACATGGAACAGCTAATATCCACATTTATGTTACAAACCGTTAGAGGGGAAAACCATTGTTCACTTCTGTCAAAACTTCAAATGGAAATCTTGTCCTATTTTTATACGTCCTATTTTTCCGTTGGGCTAAAGGCTAAAATATGCATGCTGAATATTGTTATGTTGTTCATGTGCCACTTCTTGACTTCTTGCCACTTCGAATATTAATAGCCTGTTGAGAAATCCACCTTCAGCATTTTATACCTGTGTGTAGTCCAGAATTTGAGTATCCACAGTTTGGGATCTGCTGCAGTGGAAGAGTTTCAGGATGCAGGACTCTTCCTGACAAGTGCAAAGCCATTGTCAGCTTCTGCATCTTGACAGACACGTAATCCAGAATTTATTTGGACGGGTCATAAATATATCTTTATTTCATACCTATGATAGTGCTTGAACTATAACCTTGAATAATTATATGGAAACCCACATCCTCATTCTATTCCCCCAAAAATGAATATGCACCCAGTACTCTCCTGCACGTATTTAGTCTGTAAGAAGTTGCTGCAATAGTCAAGAGAAGCTAAGTGATGAGCAAAGACAGTAGTCTATCAACTTGTTGCAATGTTGATTTAGCAGAGATGTCCAAAGACCAATCAGTAACTCATTTGATGAAAACCTGTGAGTGACCTTGGATTAGCCATTTCAGTTTGCTGGCTCTGACTTGCTACGTATCGTATTAACTTTATGGCTTGAGTACGCTATCATTACTCAGAAAAAATGAAGATCAAAGAAGCAAATATTTATAGAAGGCAGGTTCATCAAAGATTATGAAATACTCCAATCTGCTGTGGAACTTCTGGTTGCCACCAAGACAGTGATTCCTTGCACCTGGGAGGAGCTTGCAGAACTATGTTCTACACTCACCTCATTTCTTCTACTTTCCTTAGGACTTTATGGGTCCTGTGAGGGATCAGTAGGTGGCCCTCTGGCCTGATCAATGGTGTTTATCTTATGTAATCCTCATGTACAGTTATTGATTTCAAGGGAAACAGTGTTATTCCATGTCCTAGTGGGATGTCTTCCTATGCATATGGTAGGGAGATCCATGGCATTGATGGCCTTTGCAATGGGTTGATAATCAGATCTCATGCAATGTGTATGTGGTAGAGGAGTGGAGACAGTAGGTGAGGGCATGGGGTTGGAATCCTTGTTTGGAAGTTTGGCAGTGTAATACAAGGGTTGGCTGCTGAAGCCGTGCTCCTGCTTTGAGAAATTAGAAAGCTGAGGAAAGAGAAGTTGCTGCTGTCACTCTTACCACTGCTGATACCAAAACAATGTAAGTCAGGGTACTCATGAGCAAGAGCACTTAAAAGACTCTGAATAAAGTAGCTTTTTGCATGGGTCTGAGGTCTTTCACTTACAATAATCCTGAGGTATTTCTGCTGCAACTGAATCTGTGAAGACAGAATTAGAGCAATCTTTGACAAGATCAGTTCCATATCTGAATTTTGGGTCATGAAACAATTAGCAAACATACTATATCCAGAGGATATAATGATAATTAAAAATAGTGAATTTCTTCTGTAAAACAGTAATTAAAACATGCCTGTAAATAAATGGTTGCTTGATGAATTAGAGTATGACTGGGAGTGTGTGCATGAAAGAAACAGGAATGAAGAGAAAAGCAATAAAATCTCCATTACTTTAAGTTGCTCTTTTTACAAAAACCTCTCACTGGACCACTTAGATCACATTTTGTTGAGACATTTACTTCCCATCTGCAAGCTATGATTTCCTATGGGTTTTGTTATGGAAAAGCTGGATCCAAATGTAATTTGACTACTTCACTGTGCCAAGGGAGTTTATAGTATCTTTGCTTTCGAGCCCAATCTCTTTTGGAAAACACTACAAACCAGCTGTCTTATTTTTCAGTTCATAGCTGAGCAGAAGTAGCTGTAAAGCTAAGCCTGAAATCCTGTACTCAACTGCTGCATGGGGGTAGTAAAAGTGCAGTACCAATCAACTGTAATTCTGTCACAGGGTCTGCAAAGAACAGCACATGTCTTTAAGTGCTATGTTCTGGAAAGCTTTTCAGAGGTGGCTCAGTGTCTGGATCGAGTGTATGGCTTTGCATTCTGCTTATTTTATGTGGAACTGAAGAGCTTGGGTAGGCTCAGAGTTCTTAGCGATCCCATGTGGAGAGGAAATGTATGGACAATGTTTATGGATAGCATGCTGAGTTTCCAGAAACAGACAAAAAATAGCTTTACTTGTACACTGGGTTAATTTAATTTCTGAATTCCCTGTGAAAGGCTGAATGCAGGAATCGATGTCTGGCTAGGGTAGGATCAGTCTTAAAAATCAGTTCTGTGAAGTGATGAGTTATCTCTCATTATTTAGCTTCGATTAAAACACTGAGCTTTTTACAGGGTGAAGCTTGGAATAAGATCGAAAGCATTAGTAACTTCAAGCTATTGCAGGAGTAAAAACCATCTGATTTTATTGACCATCGAAAGCCAGAGGTGATTTTGTTGAGTGGTGCTCAGATGTTCCAGTGGTGCTCTGGATTTCTCATTGTATTACTATACCACTATTTATAGGCCAGTTTTCAGAAGTTATTATCCCTGTGGTTTACTGAGAATACGAGAGGGTCAGATGCTAAATCTGAACAGGTAAGGAGGCCACAAACCTACATACCTTTATAAACTGCTGTCACTGTGCTTTAGAATGAAGTTTGATAGTGAAAGGATTCAGCAACCTATAAGGAATAGGTGACATTCGTTGCACTGCAAGTGTACGGGTATAAGTGATGAGATATAATAAGTATATATTATAGGCTATATACGATGGAGAGTGCTGAGTTAAGAACACCAAGGCAAATCCAGATCAAAGCCATCAGATTATAGAGGTAGTATGGAATGTAGTACCACTCGTCACTATGGAGCATGAGACTATATGGCAACAATGTAAAAGCAGTAAAAAAAAGATATTAAAGAAGAAAGGGGAAATACTGCAATTTATAGAAGCTTACAATATAACTGAAGTAACAGCTTGGCTTTGCAGGAAAATTGCACAAAAGTCTCACAATGACTGTGTGATCCTGAATAGGACAAATTCTGCTTTAGATTCCTCGAACTGACTGAGGTGTCTTTAAATTGCTGAAGAACTTGCTTGTAATAAAAAACTTAGCCCTTACTGCATGGTTAATATGTGGCCCTGGATGTGCAGATGAAAAGGGGCGATCTCTGATCCCTCTGAACTTGAGCCTACACGAGTTACTTATTTTTGTATCAGAAAGGATGCATGCTCCTATAAGTGTTCATTGTGAACCTTCCCGACTTTCTGAATGCATGTAACTCCAGCACACGCGCAGACAGTATCCCACAGTTATTCAGTCACTTTAGGGAATGCAGGGGTTGCACAACAAATGGTTAGAGCCGACCTGTAAATCCCAGGAGGTTCAGAATAAAAGCATTGCACAATGGCACTGCCGCAGTAAGATTTCCAGTGGGTTTGATTAGAACAGAAAAGCCAGCTCTGTGGTTGCAAGGAAAGATGTCAGAAAGAAGAGATCAATACTTACAGAGGCTAATAAGAAACATATTTGTTTTCTTCTAGCACAAAGTTGGAAAACAAAGTAAGGCCCCTGTCTCAGTATGAAAACTAATTCTAAAGAGATTAAACCTCCAGTAAAATGGACTCATTTCAGCTTTCTTGTGTTAACTATAGTTCTTCAATAGATAAGGGCAGCAACATCCCTTCTGACTGAATCCCTGTTGGAAATATTCAGTTCCTACATATGTCTGAAAGTGAGATCTCTTCAAAAAGCCCGACTTGCATTTGGCAATGGGCTACTCACAGGACCCTATGTTGGTTTACCATAGGGGGAAAGTTTATGTCCTAATGGAGTTAGCAGGGAAGTAAGGAAACAAAAGAACCATTATTTCAGTATGTTATCTCCCTCATCAGACTCAAACAGCTACTTTTTTTTATTGCTCCCTGCAGTATAACCAAGTTTCATAGGTAGTGCATTACCCTCAGGACCATTGTTCTCTTGAACAAGTACTGCAAAGATAAGCGTTTGCCATGCTGTTATGTTTCAACAAACATACAAACACAGTCTTCTGAACTAAAACCACACTGAAATCATTGGCTGGGTGAAATAATACTTAATCAGGCATCAGCTGATATGGAATAATGAAATTACTATATTCCTGCTCTAATGTATGCTGGTGAATTATAATTGTTGTTTCTACTGCTGGAAGCAAAGCAATGCCATGCAAATATGTCTCTTTTTCTCTAAATACAGAATAAACCTCCTTGCAGAACAGGAGATGAAATTGTATTGGGAGAATTAGTGAAAGAAAACAATAACTGGAGGCAATAGGGCTTTCCCTTTGTATTGCATTTATTTGTATAGGACGCGATCCACAAAGAGCACTATGTCAAAGACCAAATTACATTCTGATTTGGTCCAGACCCTCAAAACAAACTGACTCATTTTGGGTTAAGGGAGGAGCAGACTGTCTAAGAAAACATTCGATTTGCTTCCTTACAGTACAAGCGCATGTACTTTCTGTTACATCTCTAGAGTTTTCATCACATTTCTTTCTCGGTGGCAGGATTTCACAAGTGCACTTGCAGTCCTTTTTCACTTTTTCCTTTTTCAGTAGAACTGTGACACCATAAAGTGATGTAGTTGAGAACTGAAGTTACAGGAGATGTGCATGTTCCAGGGTGTAACTGGAGTCTGTAGTGGCTCCAACCTGATTCATCTCCTGTGCTGTGGTGGAAATCTGATTAGCCTCCTTGAGCAGTATATGAAGTCAGCTGTCTGTATTGCTACGTAGGATGTATTTGAAGCCAGACTATTTTGAGACTGCCTTCTTTAGCCTCTACCTAAATTGTTCCATGAAGAGATTGGAAAATTTTCTGTGTATCTGTCTGTATATCTTCATCTTAGATTGTCATTATGATTTAAGATTACTACAGAAATTGAATTTTCATAGGAGTAATCATCTGTTCTTGAGCAAGGAAGTGGTGAAATTGCCATCCCTGGAAGAGTTCACACGCTGTATAGATCAGGCCCACAGTGACACGGGTTAGTGGTGGCCTTGGCAGTGCTGGGGAATGATTGGACTTGATAATCTTGAAGGTCTTTTCCAACCCAGCTGAATGCAAGCATATGTGCTGTCTATATTACATATCCTATCCTATTCAAGGATTTGGCGAGACATGTTGCATTTATTGTTTATTGCTCCAAATTTCCAGTCCTCCAAATTGGAAACACTGTCTTCCTGCTTCTCCGTAGGGAGCTCACATCTGTATTGAACAGCTGCTGTAATTAAGGCTTGCAGTTTTGATAGTACATGGAGAATGCTTATAGTCAGCTCTGGTCAAAATGAGAGAGCTCCTGCTGTTGCCATATTCCAGATATAAATTACATGAAATACATCACAATCTCTGGTTTTTGACATAGAAAATGTTTATGCATGTGATCCCATTAAAGAAGAAGAATACATTATGGATTAATGGATTAATTTAACCTTTGGATTCTGTGGTGAGAATTGCTTGGTGGCTTGTCAGCAAATCAGTGTTGTGTATAGAAGCCTGACTATGGAAACAAGTACAAATTCTCTCCTGCTTGCAGCTTGAGACTTGCCTCATGGGCCTGGAAAAACAACAGCATGGCCACATTAGCAGCTCATTTTAATACGGAAGCCTGATTTCAAAATGGAAAGAATCTTGACCAGTTACGTTGTGTTTTCTAATTAGTAGTTCTTGAACCACAAATTAAATGTATTCTGTTTGAGAACTGTAGTGACTATAAGAAGTAAGCCAAATTCCTACTTTAAACATCCATGTTTTAAGTTCAGAACTTTTTAGCAAAGCTCATACTGTTTAGCAATAAATTCTGTTGTCAACCAAGACTTTCGAGCAGCTACATCTAAACTGCGATGTTATCTAACAATGTGGTTATGTATTTGCTCCTAGGCAACCTGCTCTACTTGATCAAGTTTTGAGCAAGAAGGTTGGACAAGACAATATTCCTAGAATATTCCAAAGAAAGCAAATGATGTCATTTAAGAACCGCTGAGATTCTAGCTACATCACATGAAAACTATTTCAGATGTAGTGTGGGGATATTATTCCTTAAATCTACCTCTAAATTGCTATATTCTATGTCTGAAAGTTTTCTTAGTTGCTTGATTCCTTTAATTTTCCTAGAAATTGACTCTTTGCTCTGGTAAGAGGACTTCTCCTTCAATGCCCTCCTCCTGGGCCACATCTGTGTAGGTTGCTCAAGGCACAATTTAATGAAATTCAGTTTCCATCGTTGTCTATCAGCAGAAATGCCTGGATTAGTATAAGAAGTATTGCGACTGAGTGAAATGTGCTCTGAAATTGCACACAAACCCAGAATCAGTCTTACTAAAACAACACAGTCAAAGCACTGACATGGTTTTAACGTAAGTCTGAGAATGGGAAAGCCATTTGCATCTGCACTGCGTATTACATATTTGTGCTCCAGATTTAGCTCTTTTTATGGTCTTGATGGAGTGAAATGTTTTCCTTTCAGAAAATTTGTGTGCAAAGTTAACATTGTGGTTACTTCCCCTTGACAGTGTTTGACATGTGGCTTTATTCATGTCATGATTTAACTTTGGTCCAGAAGTTGAAACTTCGAAATATGAAAGGGAAACATTATTTCCATTTTGATGCTTTCAGGGTATATTCAGTCAGATTCCTCGCAAAATCATGTTTGCTCATTAGCAACAAATCCTCCTCAGGCACAGGGAGACCTATCTCAAAGGCTGCAGCACTCAGCAGTTTATTATCCCTGTATATGCATGCCAGCATAAGAAGTCATTGCACCTACAGGTGCTGAGATATGACAGCAAAAGTGGAAGAAACCTGGTGAGTTGAAGGCTGGTCAGAATTTGTCTGCAGTGCTAGCGAAAGCAAACTGTTCAGAGTGAAGGATGCTGGATGCCAGTGTGGCTCTGGCATAGTTGCGCATGTTATAGGAAGAGGAACAGCCAAAGCTAAACCAGAAACCTGGACAAACTTCCTGAAGAGCTAAATGTGCTGGTCTTGCTGCCGTGGGGAAAAACGTGGTGTGGAGAAGTAACTACTGGCCTTGGAAGCGCAAGCACCAAGACCTGAAGTACTTTCCTCCTCACCACTCACACTCTTTCTGAGTTTTGGAAATGGCAAAGAAGAGCCGTGACCTGATCTTTGCTAGCATATATAGAAGCTACCTGTCTCTCTGGCTGTACTTAAAAGCAATTTAGCTGAAAATGAACCCTAAGGTAAATGCAGGTGATACTCATTAGGTGAAACCTCTGCTCTAGAGTTTGTTTCTGTAACCTGAATAGAGACCAGTAAGTATTCTACAGCTGATGAAATATTGCCCATGTATGTATCCTAAACAGAAACTGCTTGGAGAATTAGTCTTGACATTACATAATCTGTGTAACATGTATCTGTAGGCAGTGATCAGGGCCACAGTGTGGTAATCACTGAAGCTGCAGTCTTAAGTAATGGTTTTTGTCTTGATGTTACAGTCTTAAGGAGACACAAGCAATGAAAGACAAAGACAACTAAAGGACGCAAAAACCCACATGAGGAAAATAAAATCTCAAAGTTAATAGTAATGATTAAAATAGTAATAGCATTTTTTGGCAATATATTGCATTCATAGTGTCTCAAATTGCTTTAGAGACATTAAGCAACTTAGCATCAAGATGATCTTGTCTCAGAAAGTACTCATGTTTTATTTCTAACTCTTCAGCTATCTCCCAATGAAAATTTCAACACATCTTGTTTGTAAATCCTCAGTTTTCTGCTCCAAAACTGGGCATCATTTATTGATAATAGCCCAGAGCATTGAAACTGATTGACAAATGAGAGCTCTGTTATACGTGAACACATTCTGATCTGTAATTCTGGACAGAAGACAGTGGAAGTCATTAATATCATAGACTGGTTTGGGTTAGAAAGGACGTTATGATCATCCAGTTCCAACCCCCTGCCATGGGCAGGGACACCTAACACTAGACCATGTCACTCAACGCTCTGTCCAACCTGGCCTTGAACACTGCCGGGAAAGTGGCATTCACCACTTTGGGCAGCCTGTTCCACTGCCTCACCACCCTCACAGTAAAGAATTTCCTCCTTATATCTAACCTGAATTTCCCCTGTTCCAATTTGAACCCATTACCCCTTGTCCTATCGCTACAGTCCCTAAAGAAGGGAAGATTATGATGCGAAGAACAGGGTACTTTGCTGCTTAGAGTTTGTGCTGTGAGGGAAAGGTTTTAAACACAAATCAATTAATATTTCTAACCAGGCTCTTAGTTGATGTAAATTACTTCCTAAGCATGATGCTGAGTTTTGAACAGCTCTTGTTTTGACTAGTGTTCTATCTGAGTGTGCTCAGCTTTCTACAGCAGGTTTTAGTACTGGTGTTTTTTTCTGCTTGTACTGAAGTCTTAAATTTACCTGGATAGCACGAAAAACAAGTATTTTGAAGAAACTTTTTGTCAAATAGGGATCTAAAAAATGGCAATATTAACAAAATAGGGACCAACTGGAGATCATCTCTGTAACCTTCAGGTTATTATGGAATTGCATACTTACATATTTGCTTTTATGTAATTTGAAACACTTGCAATCCTGGCTTCCTACTGGTGAGTCACAATCTATAATAAAAATGAAAGCTCAAAGACATGAAGCCTAGAAAATCCCAAAGCAAATAAACCCAAAATGATGTTTTACCTCATATCCACTGTATAAAGATTTATTATGAAAAGAATAGCAGTTTGACATGAGACCTTATATATTTATGAAGTGAATGATATCATTGCCTGACTAAAGAATCTGAAACACAGTCCAAATCACCAACATTACTGTAAGCAGATTCATACATGTTAGATGTCATGGGTTTAAGACATTTGTCAATCAGTTTCTGCTAAGTACATGACTGAGATCTACATGAAGATTTCCAATGTTTCCAAAGTGTTTATAACCTCTTTCTTTTGAAAAGTAGAAGCCAGGAAAAGAATCCTATATGAAATTTCAAACTGGTGTAAATAGCTATTTTTGGGCCTGATTCAAACCACTTTGGTCTGTTTGCTGATCCCTGTGGACTTCAGTTGGCTTTGACACTCCGTGGAGACTTTTCACCTTATTCAAGCATAGAAACATGCTGTAGCTCTGCTCCACACCCTAAAGCATGCCTTCTGAGGACTTTCCTATGTGTTTTCCAGAGACTTACTGTGTGCTCTCAGAACTCTGAGGTGGGAAAATCCCAGGAAAATGCTCTCACCCATATGGACACATTTTAATTCAAATATATCTTCGTCAGCAATGGCCAGCTTGTACAGTGAAAACAATTCAGAGCTCCATGCACTGAGGTAATGGATATACAGATGAACACATTAAACAAATATATTGCATCACATTACAACATCAGTGTTAACAAATGAGTAACCTGGTATGTGCATGCTACCTATTGATTGTATGTATGAGAATCCAGTTGGCTTCTATTTTCTCACTAATATAAGAAGAAAGTATTTGTAAAGAGTAATTTGCCAGTGGTTAGATCTTAAGTAAGTGTTTCAGCAGGTCTTTAGTGTCCTAGAAGACTATTCAGGTGTTGTTTCTTATTTCATCTTTTTCCATTCTGTAGGCTCTTTGGGATATGAAGGATTCAGTTTGCTCAGTTGACTTTGTTTACATCGTACTGAATCAAAGTCATACATATAGAAAACTGGCTTTGAAATGGAAAATGAGGGGATTTAGCTGTCTTTCTGTTCCTTTTCCACTAAACAGAATGAGCAAAACTAGATCTTTGGACCGAATCTTTCAAGGTGATGAGACTACAGGTATATAGTGAAATCAAGTTGTGAGAGGCTTATAGAAAGGGACAAGTTCCACAGCTAGTGACTTAGCTAGTGTAGTTGTATGAGCCTCTGCATGGCCTATGCAAAGTTCATCAGGGCTTAAATAATGAGTTAGAATTTCTCACGATTCCTTGTGGCAGTCTGCAGTAGGTAATACTTTCATCACTGAAGTGGATGGATGGGGTGGGTGAATAGAGAAAAAAACATATCCTTTGCAATCTTCATGTAACTTTTCAGAACAGTTTGTACTCTGTGCTGCTCTCTGATTCACTGAGCTGCTGGATTACCTCTGACATTTTGTACTTTTAAGAAAGAAAGGACAGCAGCAAAAAAACCACAAAGCTGTGCAGGCTTCAGATTTTTCCAGGACAATCCGCTTGCCGTCCTGCCAGTGGAAGCGTGTGCTTCGCTTCCATGCTTTTGAAATGTGTTTCATGTGACACTCACAGAAATGGTCCTCTAAAATGTGCCAAAACTCCAACAAGCAAAATAATTTGTGCCTGTTGCAGTTTTGTAACAGTATTCTTAGAGCATTTCTCTTCTGTTATTTAAAACCTGTAGAGCAACAGGCAACAACCAGATATGTACCCTGTGCCCGTTCTTTGCTGCAGTCAAGCTTTTCTCATCTCTTCACACATACAGCCGTTTGATGGTGATACACTGCTCTGGACCAATTTGTGCTTTGGAACTTTAATATTCCATACAATTCTCCTCATTCTTTGCCTCTTTACTACCCTCCAGTATGGAGCTTTTCTATCTGTTTACCTTTTTAGTGGATGGAGAGAACTGGCATTCAGCAAGAACAAGACTTGAAATTATTTACTTCTTGGTTTCTTTTATGTAAATGGGTAAAGATTTATGCACTTTGAGCTATCTGGTAACCATGGTTAGGTGGTATTTGCCAACAGAAGTTCAGCGTGCGGTTAGCTTGAAGTTCAGTTATCTACTGAATCTGACTGATAGCTGCCTTTTTCATTAACTACTAATGGTAAGACTATAACAGCATAAATGACTGGCTTAAGCTGTCATAAATCCTCACACACAAGTAGCCAGTGATTTCAGAAGAGCTGCATATGGTTTATTGCAGGGAAGCGTAGATGGTAACCCTGCTGCTGGAGTATTCCTCAATGCCAAGAAACAGCATTTATTTTTTTCCTAGAGTTGAGCACTTTTGCATGAGTTATTCTGCTCCACAACTTCTCCTTGGTACAAAATCTGCAAGTTATGCTGCCATAGACCATTGTTTTCTTTACATCCTATGCTTACATCCAATATAATGATTATATGCAGCTCCTCATATGAATTTGGCAAGGACATTAAGAATGGTACACATTCTTCTCCATCTTTTTCTCCTGAATGTCCTAAAGTCATAGAGGATTAAAGTGAAAGTGTCAGCAGTCTTATGTGGAAGAGATGTTGTCTTTGCATGGCATGACAGCTCTGATATCTGATATATGGAAAGTATTAAATCTAGCTCCATGTTAATCAGGTATATTCATTAACCATGGTTGATTAATCAGTATACCAGATACATGTTTTACCGCATTACTTGCCTTCAGATTATAAATATGGGCTGTATGCTACCTTTTGATTTCACTCCAGGTTCCCAACTGAAAATTAGTCAGTGATCATAGAATCATAGAATAGTTAGGGTTGGAAAGGACCTTAAGATGATCTAGTTCCAGCCCCCATGTCATGGGCAGGGACAGCTCACACTAAATCATGCCACTCAAGGCTCTGCCTGGTAACCACTTAGAAGTGGTTGTCTGTATTAGCCTAGATATTACACCTGCAGACCTTGACTGAATTTGAAGTGTGAATGTTGGCGTCTAACCTCCAACCCCCAATAAATAAACGTGTCATTCAAAATTAAAACTCTGTCATCATGAAACGACATTGGAACAAACAGAAATCATAAGACCATCACTGCAGCAATTAACACCTAGGATTTTCAAAAGTAGGTAGTATCCCTAAGTATTGCATTTGTTTGGTGGATGCTGTTTAAGACCTATTTAAAATACTTCATCTTCTGTGGCTCAGTGCCAAACAATTTAGCACAACCTTGCAATTGGAAATCCCAGCTCCACAAGTTATACAAGTGGCATTATAATGATTCTAGTATTGTTTGCTCCACATAGTATCTTTATTGTAGTTATATTCTTTGTATAGATTCCATTTTTGCCTCAGAATGACAGAAATAGAACAATCTGCCAAATTTCCTTTTGTTCCTCTAGTAAAAGGATAGTCAAAACTCTAAAGTATACAGAAAAGAGATTAAAAATTGGCTTCAGCTCCTACAAGGATTCAGACACTGTAAAATCCATCACATCTGGATGAAAGCATGTCACAGATGTGAGGTATGACACAGGCTATATGAGGAACTTTTGAAATATCAAAGACTGGTAATTAATTTCTTTGGGAAGCTTGGAACAAGCTGTGCTAAAACCAGGCAGAAACCTGTTTCAACTGTATATATAGGACAGCTAGAAAAACACCAGAATTCTGTTTCTGACAGAGCAAAGGCAGAGACTTAGAACTAGGAAAAAATCCAGATTTGATGCTGAATATGTTTCAGGTATAAACAATTCTGTTTGGGTAAGAAAAAACTTGGAATATCTCTTGACATAACCACAGAAAACATCTGAAACTGGGCAGTAAAGCGAGACTTCCTGAACACCACTAAGGCTTGTGATTGTACAGTTGATTCCTAGACTTGAAAATGGATTGGGATGAGAAGTGAATACCTTCAAGCAAATAGTGTTTGAAATAGTTTAAACAGTTTGGGTTTCAGGAACTTGAAAGTGCTTTCCTGTGTGTAGAGATCAGAAGCAAGTGACGTTTATGTAGTCAGGCATCAGCTGGAGGGAAGCGTACAGTGTTAAGGAATAACCAGCATGGAGGAAGTTAGCTTAGTTTGTGGCTGAGAATTGAGATTTACTGCTGTCTTAATACAGCAAAATGCAAATGCTGCCATCATCTACCTGACTAAGATCTACCTGAATGTTTAGCTCTTTTTATAGACTTCTGCAAATCTAGATCTCTTATATATCTAAATATCCGTATATTTAGATATATGGGGATATCTTGAGGAAATAAATTTCACATAATTAACATACAATGTCCAATAGAATTATATAATAGTTAGGGTTGGAAAGGACCTTAAGATCATCCAGTTCCAACCCACCTGCCATGGGCAGGGACACCTCACACTAAACCATATCACCCAAGGTTATGTCCAACCTGGCCTTGAACACCGCCAGCGATGGAGCATTCACAACTTCCCTGGGCAGCCCATTCCAGTGCTCTTCCTACACATTTACTTTTAACTCAGAGCCAAAGACACGTACGGTAGACACATCATTCCAAAGAAGGAATTCTCAGTGAATAATTCACCATCTCAATAACAGCTATATCTGCTGTGTCTGTTCTTGTTTATCTTACCCTAAAATTGTAGAGTCTCTAACCCCTTTAGCCTTTCCTCACATGAATCATTCAAGCCCTCTAACTGTTTCCCTTACACATCTGACGTCTCCCTTTCTACTATAAAATGTAAAGTTGTTATGACCTGTTACCCACTTACACAATTCACTTAAACATGAAATCTAGCAGTTATTTATAAGTTAAGCCATTCTCTTTGGCTAACTATGTTCTACCAGATGTAAACTCTGGGCTTCATGGTTTAAAGAGAAGTAAAGAACACTGGAAAACAATAGGAATCTGGGACTATAATCTGACAATCTGTTGTCAAATGGCTAAGGTTTAGGAGCAGCAGGAGCATGCCCTTCAATGGGTATTGTTTTTCCTCTATACTGAGTTTTGTGTGTTTCCCAGTTTCTCCCGTTTCTGCAAATTAGTGCCTTAGAAGGTGAGAAAATCAGCTGTCTAGCAGCTCTGAAGACTTTGTCCTAAGATTGGCCTTTGAAATCAAGGTAGAATCTCTGTAAGCAGAGTCCTCACAGGCTCTGACCCTTCGAGTGTTCACACACCGTGTAGACGAGGCCCTCAGTGCCATGGGTTAGTGGTGGCCTTGGCAGTAAGGGTTGGACTGGATGATCTTGAAGGTCTTTTCCAACCTGGTTGCTTCTATGTCATCACACAAGTCTTCCCAGTTGGACTGTTTGTGTCAGTATATCTCATTTATATGAGTATGATATGAGTCAGATCGGTACACTATGAATTCTGTGCTATTACTTCAGCTGATGCAGCTTGCTTCCTTTTTAGCAAACCTCTGCTGTTAATTTTTTTCCCCGCTTTTGGTTTGAAGGTCTGTACCAAGTATCTAATCCTTCAAGTGCTAGGAGACAAAACCTAGCACCATCATTATTAATGGTAGCCCTCCCAAAGATCACAGCTCCTAAACATCTCATCAATGAGATGTTAGACATCAATGAGGTGTTTAGGAGCTATTACCTTAAGTATGTAATGGCAGTACCATCATTTCTGCCTAGGAGCTGCAGCAACAGGTTCTGAGATTCTTTAGCTAGACACTTTTTGTTCTACATGTATGAGGTTAAGAAATACAGCCCAGCTTAATTTCTCAAGTAAATTAATTCCCACATTAGAAGATGCACTGCATACGATTTTACTTCTGATCTGATCAAGGAAGAAGACTGCATAAATTATGAATCAAAAAGGTATACTGGTGCTAGCAAAAGGGAATTTCCTAAAGCAATAGGGAGAAGGAAGGCCAAATTAGGAAGTTTCAGCATTTATTCAGAATCTGTCCTCACATTCATGTGATTGACTGGGAGCAGGGACGTGTAAGGGTTAGACACTGTGGAGGACTCTTTACTTATCGTCCAGCTGATGCAATACAAACCCTTTCACACCTGTAGGGAAATGGTTCTTATTAAAAAAGAGAAATTCCTCAATTGATTTGCAGTCAGTAGGTGCCTTGTTTTCATGTGTCCCTGCTCACCTTGCAGATAGAGAAACCTCAGGTAAGCTATATTAACTTGTTGCTGTCAGCATGGGTACTTTTGTTTCAATATATGTAATAGTGCAGTCCTTCATATTTTCCTCTGTTCCTTGTTTTTACTTGGTTTCCTTTCCTGTACTTTAAGCAGCTGTTACTTCCCTTAACCTTGGGGTTAGGACATGCTGAGCCTGTCTGATTATTAGACTCGTTACTGAAATAAAAGCCAAAATAGTAGTTTTTCCTATGGTTTTTAGTATATCATGAAATGATCTGATTGTGTTTTGTAATGTGCACTCTGAATGTCTGAATTTGTAATGGAGGCTGTGCCCTGCCTAAGGGTTTGTTGCAAAGCAGTTTATGCTTCCAAAATATGACACACTTTGCAGAAACTGCCTTTTGTTTTTTCGGGACCTGGCATGGGTAAATGCTACGCAGGCTTTTGCACAGCAGCCAAGTAATGGTCCCTTTTTCAGATGAGAGGAAAGAAGCAGTTATGAGATGTTTACTCTGCTGTAGAGAATTCCAAAACAGTGTCAGGAAAGTCCTGTTTTGTCCTCACAGGTGTAACTGGAGGTTTACCTCTGAGCAAGGATCTCCATAAAGTGTAGGCCACTGCATGTAGGAAAGTGTTTTGTCCTAGGTGAGTACATTGTGCATCATTCCTATACATGCTTGAATGATGCCTTGCATGCAGTAAGTATATGGAATGATCTAAACATCAGTGAAGATCCCGATGAAGGAATTTAATTGTACCTTATCCACAGAAGTCTTAAAGTGTTGGGGAATTTTCAGAGAACTAGAATTAGTGTTAGCTCAGCATAAAACTACATAAAACTACCCAGAAATTCAAGACAAGTAAAGCTGTTGTGGTTTCCAAATGAAATAATGGACTCTCCCAAATCGGTTTTGATTAAAATGATTATTAAATGAGTGATGCAAATTGATTTAATTTTCTTCTTATGGAGAATGAAAGTTTAACTGGATGTGGTAAAGCTGATAGAAAACATCCAGCATTCTCTAGGAAGCTGGATGATATATAAAACTATATATCATATATAGAACTATATATAGAATATATATCATTTCTATAATTTTATCATATATTATTTTTATATATATATCATATATAACTATATCATATATCATTTATAGAACTATAAACATTTCTACTGGTATGGTGTCACTCAGGTACTCAGGCAAGGTACTCAGTGACCTCACGTGTGATGACTGCTGTACCTACCTGAAGGCTAGGAGTGGGAGGTATGGGGTAAGAGAGAATTCTACATCAACTTTGATAAGGTAGCTAAGGTCTGAGGACTTTTCCTTGCATTAGTTTTTTGTTGCTACCACCCTGCTGGCTTGAATAGAGCTATTTCAGAACATATAAAGATCATCTCAGTGTATGGGCTTATTGGAAAGTGTGAACTTGCTGTGTTTTTACATAGAACTTACCTAATCATAATGTTAGTGATCTAGGTAAGAGAACAGTCATTCCTAGGCTGAAAAATGGTTTTCTAAACCAATTAATAATTAAAGCACCTGAAAGTGATAAGTTTAGAGTGAGCCTTAAGCAAGTGACTTTTTTTTTTTGTTTACTCTCTTTTGAAATGCTGAGGAATTTGGGGAAAAGAACTGAATTGGAGCTAAATGTTCTATTGCTTTTATCAATTGATGAAATTATTTGCTTGCTGTTTCTAGGGATTTAGTAGGATGACTTTTTCAGGATCTTCATTATGAAACTCTGCCTTCTTGAAACTCAGTCTCCTCTAGAAGTACAGTCAAGTTGCCTACTTTTTTGATCTACAATTGAGCAAACTATAGCTTAAATCCTGACAAGTGATCACTGCCTGCACCCTTTGAAATTGCATGCATTTCATCGCTAAAGGCATAGCAGCCGAGTCATCGACAAAACTTAAAGCAAAAACTGCAAACAGATATCTTAAGCTAAGAAAGTCTCTCCTTGGATTTAACAACACAAGTAGAATGTTGCCATCTTGTGTGGCCCAGTTCCAAATCCACTGCAACATTTGTTCTGATGTCAGCCACCTGAGGTACTTGCTTGGTTTCTGTGGTTAAAGGGGTAAGTCGACCAAAGCTGCAAGGCTGAGAACGCTGATTTATCTTGAGGCGGGGAAAGGACGGTGGTAAAGGACTGTGGTAAAGGACTGTGTGTGACCATATTATGTCTCTTGTTATGGGGGAGGTTACTCGACACTGGCAGAAAAGGCTTCACCATTATTACTACACCACCAGAAGGAAAGATACTAACAAAAGTAGGAAAGATCCTTTCCAGTAGTTACCATAGTATGGGTAGGCCTGTGAAAGAAGTGAGTTAAAAAACCTGGAATTTCTGCTGCTATTCCAGGTTCCCCTGAAACAGGGGAATTCACTCCCTTGGGATTTATACTCCAACACACAACAATTGCAGCGTCACACTTTCATTGTGTTTTGGGAACTGGAAGCACTGGGGGTTCCCATGAAATTAAGGAAACAAAGCCTCTTTTTCCTCCAATAGCTTTTGCTTGTCAGGGGAGAGGTGTGTGTGTACGTGTGTTACAAAATCAGCTACGTAAAACAAAACACTGGAACATATTGACCTGAACAAAGAGACCTAAAATTGGTGTAAGCAACATAGCCTGTTATAAAGTGATTTATGGTTCCTGAGTTCTCTAGGGAACTTGGTTCCCTGGCTAACAGTAGGGCACATTTTGGTCAATACAGAGCTCCAGTAATGATGCAGTTTGAATAGAAACAGCAGTGGCCTCACTCATGAGACTCAACCTGGACCTCCACCTCCCCGGTGAGGTGTCATGCACCACCACACCTGGTGGCAATGGTTGGGCAGCACTACCTAGTGAGGCAGATGGGAAAATTGTCCCTCCTTTTCCTTTGGGAAAGAAAAGGTAGGAAAGTGAAAACAGCTGAGTGGAAAACTAATTGCTGAAGTCTGCCCCCTGCTCCTCCTCCAGCCTCTTCTAGAGGAATTTTGTAAAAGCAAAAGCAGAAGGAAAGGCGTTTTGGAATTTATCCAGTCAGGAATATCAATACCTGTTTCACCTAACGAGCACGCCAAGATTTAAGGTTTTCCTTTGTAAAAGGGTATTAGTCTGTGCCCTTCAGACTCAACCATTAAGATTATTATTTCTCATAATCTGAAAAAAAAATTACACTTTCTTCTCTCAGGAAGTTGCTAAAGGAAATTTAGGTGGAGTAGACACAAGAACAGAACCAGCACTAAGTGAGGTAAAATTCAAAGTGCTCTTGTGAAGTGGGATAGGTATCGCAGGCAAGCAGTGATTTCTCTCCTGTAACATTCTCACACAGTTGCAGAAATAAGGCCTCAACCCTTCTGGTTTGGTTCTGCCTGGCAGCATGGACCTGGGGGACAGGACACTTACCCCAACCACTTGATGTGGCTGTGGCTAAGTCCTGGCTGGCAGGGTGGCCCCTGTGTTTTGCAGTTTCACTGCGCACTCAGGCTTTCACATGATGTCAAGTACCTGTGCACTTGAGTTCCTCTCTTCCTCCTGCCCTCTCCCCATGGGGCTACTCTCTCCCTACTTACTACTTTCTCTATTGGACTGTTGAAACAAACTGCAAAAGGCTTCACTGACTACATAGTTCCAGGAAAATGGCTTTGATTTTCTCTATATACAAAGCCAGTCAGCAGTGTCACTTGAGGTTTCTATCACCTTCTGATCTCTCACTTCAAGTGTATCAGGGAATTGTTATACAGTTGTTGCTGACTTTGCAAAGTTCATCTATTGCTTCTGGTTTTGAGTGGCTACTGGATTAACCTAGTTAGAGCTGGGCAGATGCAAAGTCTCACTTTGAAGAACTATCTCCCACTCTCTCCTCGGTTCTGGTATGTGTAGCTAAAAGCATGCCTGATCATATAAACTCTTTACACACAGCTCCAAACAACTCACTAGTAGAGATGTTGTCTTGGAGCCCTTGCTGCTGGTGGGGTACCCTTTCCAGAGCTGGCTGTAGGCAATAGGAAGTTACTGTCTCCTGGTAACGTCGCTATTTCTCTTCCAGATGCTGTATCACATTTTCACCATTGAAATATGAATGTATTAAAATGTTCAATGCTATAATAATAAAATACTTGGTGTGGTTGGCAGATGAGATGATTTGGAAAAGTGATTTTGTTTTGTCACAGCAGTGCAGGTGATAGAGGGAAAAATCCAGCGGGAGCTCATTAGCAGTACTGCTTTTCTGGACAATTTCAGTACTGCTTTGATTGGCTGTAGGCAGCTGTAGGTAGCTGGACATACAGCAGCCTGTTTAAGGTTTCAGCTAAGACTTACGGCCTCTGGGTCTACAGGAAAATCCATTGCAGGAGTAATAGTGCTTGAGGCTAGACTTTGGGGCCAGGAAAGACACCCTAATGGAAGCACCTAAGCATTACTTTATTCTTGATTGGAAAGAAAAGCCATGCTAGGCAGCTGAGGAAGTAGAAAACCGGAAAAATTGGATCACAGAATAGTTATGGTTGGAAAGGACCTTAAGATCATCCACTTCCAACCCCCCTGCCATGGACAGGAACACCTCCCACTAAACCATAACACTCAAGGCTAGGTCCATCCTGGCCTTGAACACCGCCAGCCATGGAGCATTCACAACTTCCCTGGGCAACCCATTCCAGTGCCTCACCACCCTTA
>JANRGW010015562.1:0-16489 GCA_024733675.1 Psilopsiagon aymara
TCTCAGGCCACGAGTCAAAAACACAGTGCTGCACCAACTACTAAGAAGGAGAAAAATGACTGCTACTGCTGAACCCAGGACATTGCTGAACCCATGACATATATAGAGAGAGAAAATTGTTAAGCAGAAAGAGATAGTAATACTGCCTTTCATGTTACATCAAAAATCAGAGCCTGATAAGGAAAGAGGTAAAATACTCACTAATAAACCAGACAAAGTACATTTAGTATGTTTCTGTTCCATGCTGGTATTTACAGTAAACCCCAGATATTTTGTAAAAATATTCGAACATCATTGATAAATGGGGCACTCTGTGCCAGGTTTTGTACTGTTTGATCTAAGCCTGCTTTGTTACAGTGGGCCAGGGCTCTCACAGACCGCATACCTGACCTCACAGGATGTGCAAAAGACACCACCCAGGACCACTAGTGTCTTCCATAGCATGTGAGATGAAGACATTTCTTGGGACCAGAAGGTTGCAACATTACTGTGGATAATGGTGTGGAATCTGCATCACATTGCTTTCTTCTGAGCACCATTCTGTACAGGCTGAAGTTCCTGTGAAAGGAAAGACATTGACATTTAGATATAGTCATCACCCTGCAAGGTCATATCAAGCTAATACCAAACATGATGGGAGAAAATGCAGGTTTACAGCAAACTGGTTTTGCCAATGAGAAGATCAGCATTTCCACCCATGAGAAGTTTGTTCTGTACAAGATGGAAAAAAATGGTGTATTCTATGGGAAGTTTTCCCCCTGGGACTCTGGCAGCTAGGCATGGGGACTGTGTTGGAGGGCACTGTAAAGTGTTAACAACCCAGGAATATTGAAGGACAGGTGTCTTGGCAGCTAAAAATATGTCTCCTAACACATTAAAAAAGCCGTCCTACTTTCTACTTGCCTTAGAAAGCTGCTCACCAAGATCCTGCTTTGAGTAAGGGTTACTCCTCAAGAGTAATCTCTTTCAAGAGATATGACAAGCAGAAATACAATTCTGACTATAGCAGCAGAGGACTCTGCTCAGACAGATGCATTTTATCAAGATGCACAGGCTATTCCACAAAGATCAGTGCTGCAAACAGCACATTTTCATTGCTTCATCTCACTTAGGATAACACTGCAACTCAGACTCGGAGACAATGCTGCATTGCATGGGTACACTGAGCTCATGTAAGCCAGGGCCATCCTGGATGCTGTATCTCATTTTATAGTAACTTTTCACTGGTGCAAGCCAGCTTGAGGAAAGGCCAGCCAAGCTATCTACATTTTTTGCTCTGGTCTTTTCAGTTTAATTGGGTGTCAGTGTCCTCCTGGTGCTCCCAAACAATTGAAATTATGTCTCATTTAAGAGCCACAGGAGAGCAGAATCATTTGCTGTCACTGAACCCAGTGTCCCTACTCTAGCAGAGTGGACATTCACACCTTTGCCTGCCTCTCCCTGATGCAGCCAGCACAGATTTTCCTCCATACAATCCAGGAAGGCAGAGTAAACACCACAACGCCATCTGTTCCTCTGAGAGGAGAGAAATAGAGGTATATCAGAGATACAAATGAAACAGGAGTGGCTGTCATGAGAATGATCTTTATCAGGCTCATCAACTTATTTTCAGATGTATTTCAGACTTCAACCAGAGCACATGTTGAAATGCCTGGAGACATTTGTATTCAGCCAATTCATGTGTTTTACAAACATGCATATTGACTTGCCACTATTCAGTAGAGTTTTCTCTTCAACTTGGAATTGGTCATCGCCTACACCAGTGCTTAGACAATTTATTTTCCCCTCAGCCCACTAGTTCCTAATGTTCAGTCATGTTAATAAGAGCTGGTTTAAATAGAAATGGAGACACTCTTATTTTGGAGATCCCTACATGTTAAGTATTTGGTGTATATATATAAACCATCAAAGCACCCATGCAGTATGTGTATATTATGAAATAGCTTGTGTCTTTGACGAGTCTAACATGGACATCTTAATTCCTAAAAATCTTAATACCTAAAAATTCATTGCCATGTGCAGTGCTGTATAATTTCCTGCTAAAGGCTGAAATAAGAATGTGTTCCCCAACAGTTTATCTTTCCAGACTCCATCAAAGTCAACAAGAGCTGGAAACAGAATTATATTCTTCAAAAGCTAAAGGAAATTCATGGCTTATGTCCCTAGATCTCCAGTACAGTGACACCTCCCCTTGGACATGTCAGTGTCCCCTCAAGTTCCTATTACTCCTATAATATTGCATGATCCAAAACACTCTGAAATCAATGTAACACAGAAATAATACTACTAGTAGTAATAAAAACAATTAGAATAATATTTTTCAAAAGCTTTTAATACAGAGAAAAACAGGAAGTTGTCTTTGAATCAACTAACTGTAAATGAAGCAGATTTAGGTGGCCAGGGATTCTTTGGTAGCAGTAGCCATGGATCCCACTTGCTTTCACAAGGCTTGTATGTAAGAAATCTCCAACCAGAGTTCTCTTGCTTCCGTTTCAGTGGTTGAAGTCCAGGATCTGAAAATAATAAATAAACAGTATTTATAAGCTATATGACAAACAATCTGTGATTTGAAAAGAGACGTTTATTGTTTACCAGATAGGATTGCACAAAAAGGGAACACAGATATATGTGATAAAGATTATAAGCAAAAAAATACTCTGTCCATGGCCTTGCTGTGAATGTACAAAGAAAGTAGTGGCTTATATGACATGACATGTATGTGTGTGTGCTTTGGCTAATGTGTAGTTAATTATTTTCAAATAAGTTATCCTTAGAAAAGCTGAAGCTATAAAATCAAGAGTAAAGGGCAGAGGTCCCATTATGCACTATCCACCACAGCAGGAATGCAGATATGGACTATTGTATCTACAGTGAGGATAACAGACATTGGACTTGATTCAGTTGCCTGGGAGTAAACCACTAATGCGAGGTTGAAATTGCAGTCTTATCAGCAAGTCTACATTGGGAAGCAATTTTTTGAGCTAATTATCGTGCTTGTATCAGGTATCATTAAAACTTAGTGTCTTTGCATGAGTGAACTACTGTATTTTCTGTAATTCAAGCCTGTTATTTAGAGTTAGGAAGCAGACTGTCTCTGATATTCGCACTTAGGGGAAAAATTGCTCTTTGGTCTTCAAGCTTCATTTGAGGTCACTGTGAGTAAGAGGGGTTCTACACCCTTTACCCCTGCTCCGTGCTGTTCACATTCTGGTTCCTAATTTCTTTAACACAATGAATGTCAAGGACTTACCTATGTTTAAATTCTGTGATTTTAACTTTGGATTTAAAGGATCTCTGGAGGAACTTGTCATAAAATTTGGTAAATTAGCTTCATACTGCACTTGAAAAGAAAGATACATTATAATATCAGATAAATTGTCATGCCGACAATCACAACATTGAAGTCAATGGTGGAGTAAACTTTATCTGTTGGACTTAGGTAAGGTAAAAAGTATACCCATAACATTTCTGTTCAAAAAATGCAAGGCTTAAGAGATTCAATTAACTGTTAATTAACTTGTGAATAAGTTATAGTTTTCCATTACATTAAAGTTCTTCATTTACATAACTCCTACAGTCCTGATCTCAAAAGAGTCCAGTGTTCTTTTATGACCATACAGATGAGGAATAACAATAGAAACAGAACACCCTTCTAGAGAAAGGAGCTGTGATACTAAGAGCACAGGAGGTGCAATTTCTTGGAATAAATATGTTGCATGCTTTAGAGTTATTTGCATTATTTTTCAGACCTTTCCAGTGAATTTTATTAATCATTACCACACCCTGCAGTCATCTGTATTGCAATAAGCTTATGAGCTTTCTGTTGCTGGGAGAACTTATGAGAGGGCTGAAAGGAATGCTGAAACAAGGCGGGAGTCATTGAACAACAACAACACATCATTTCTTAGATATGTATTCTCATTGCTTAGAAGCAAATGTGATTTTGCATTCACAATGGATAGGATTTTAAATAACTGGTAATGCTTCCTGCCAGCTGCAGAATGAAAATGTGAGTTTGGCTGCTGGTAGTGCTGCTTTTTGCCAAAGCACATTTTGCAGAGTCATTTAAGTGTAGGAGAAGACATGCTACCAGCACATTGGTCTTCAAATCTTTACAAGAAAAACTATTATAAAAGGGTGAGTTTGCTCCATCAATCCATTCATGAAAAACAATTTGTGGTTCCATGCAGATGACTTATATTAGACTACATTTTTAGGCACATGATTTTGACTGATAGTTTTCCCTGATCTACGCAGGTGGGAATGGATAACATTTGATTTTTTGTGAGTTACAAGATAGAAAACCATTAACCATGATGTTTAGGAAGTATCAGTATCATCTGCATGAATAGGAAGACATGATTTTTTTATTAAACGAACAGATAAAATGGTGGGGTTAGGCAGTTAGGTGGATATGTGAAGTCAGGGAGTGAACATAAATGGTGTACAAAGTTATGTGTTGAAAACTTGATGGTAGTGAATGTTTAACTGTGGATTGATGGGTGTGATACATATCAGAAGTATACAGGGGAGAATGCCACAAGGAGGAAGAAACACTGTGCACTATTAATTGCCCTGGTTTCCTTTGTAACAGTTAATTTTCTTCCTAGTAGCTGCTGCAGTGCTGCATTTTAGCTTCAGCCTGAGAACAACACTGACAACACACCAATGATTTCATTGTTGCTCAGTAGCTCTTACTCTGATCAAGGACTTTTCTGTCTCTCATGGTCTGCTAGTGAGGAGTGGCACAGGAAGCTGGGAAGAAGCAGAGACAGGACACCTGACTCTAGCCAAAGGGGGATTCCATACCACAGCATGTCATGCCCAATATATAAACTGGGAGGAGTTACCCTGAAGGCCCAGATAGCTGCTTGGGTCGAGTCGGGTATCAGTTATCAGGTGGTGAGCAATTGTATTGTGCATCACTTGTGTTTTCTGAGCTTTAGTTTCTTCTCTTGTTGTTTGCTATTATTATTATTATTATTGTTATCTTTGGTATTCTATTACCTCTATAATTTACTTTATTTATTAAACTGTTCTTATCTCAACACATAGAGTTTACATTCTATTGATTCTCTTCCCCATCTCACCCACCTCCCTCCCCGAGTGCGGGGAAGGAGGGGAGTGAGCAAAGGGCTGCATGGTTCTGAGTTACTAGCTAGGTGTAAACCACAACATTAATTTACATATCTTACTTGCTGCCTTTCTTTTAACACATTCTTTTTCCTGACTTTTTTCTGACTGAGTTCTGATTTCCATATAATGTAGCATTTCCCACTGGCTTGAATGCTGAAGAGACTCCCCATCTAAGTGAACACAGAAATAGCCTCTTTTTGTGTGCAATATTAAGGAATTTTGGACCAGTACAGCTAGTCTTTGGGTACATTTCTGATTTAGAGATTTTGCACTGAGTTTGCTCATTACCTTTTAAACTCCTGACACTATCATTAAAGGCTGTCGCCAGGGGACATTTATTTTAGTTAAAAAAAAAAAAATGAAAAATTCTCTGTAGAGGCAAGTCCTTAGTTCTACTGAATTTCCACCACCATACAGTCTAAAGACTGCTCGAACTAAATAGTCTGAAGCTTCAGTTGGCCAAAAAGGTAATGGTGTGTCAAAGCAACAAGTCAATATGCAGTGTTTTCTTCCAGACCTCAGAGTGGAGATCCCTTCTACCTCTGGATTAAGTCCTGAAAAGAGTCTGATAATGTGTTGTTGCCAGGAACTTGATAGGGAATATTTGGTCACAACTTGCTTTTTTGCTTTTTCTCTATTTTTGTTCAGACTTGCTGACTTGAAATTATTTGCTTCATTCAGGTAGAATTTCAACAAAGGAAACCATTCCACCTGACCCATGACACCGAAAGCCCCAAAGGAAGTGCCTGTTTCTCAACAAGGACCAGAAATTTGAGGTCATGCTCACAGCTAACTACCTTGGTCATGCAGTTATCCTACTTTCTAGAGTTAGATTTTGGAGCCAGTCAAATCGTTAAAGCATAGTTTTCTCCTGATATAGAATGGGGAATGTTCTGAAACCCTGAGAACATTTGCTATGGTACAGATGCTATAAATTATCTTCCTATCATCAGGCCCTCTGAGGTAGTGACTTTAGAAAGCACAACATTAGAGTTTTGCAAATTTCCATTACTGGCAATGACTTGAGGGAAAAATAAAGACACATTTACTTAAAGAGAAAGGTTTTGTTGGGGTTGTAAGAGAAATTAGCATTTAATTACTATTAAGGAACTTGAAATAAAGCAAATTTTCCTTGAGACAGAATATTGTTGGACAAATTTCTTTTGGCTGTAATAGCTAAGTTGAAGTTTGCTTTTAATTACCTTAGGTAAACTCAAAACCAGGGAAGTTAAATCCCTGTTATAGCAGCTTGGCAAATAAATGAAGACATGATTTGTACTCTCATGAAGACGGAAGGAGGAAAAAAGTATTGTTTTCCTTTGAAATGTATCGTTGGCTATATGCCATTTATGAGGTTCTTCGATAAACTACATGTCCAAGTATAAATGTTTGCTCTGGAGAACAGAAGGGGTTTTGTTTACTCTCTTGATTTTATTTGTTATCTTAGAAATAGTAAGCTGTTTGGGTGAGATTCTTTGAAGGGCTCAGAGAAGAGGAGATAGGAAGGTCTGTAATTAAAAGTTATTTGAATATGGATAACATAATGAATCTTTATAAAAGTTTATTCTTCTCTCTGTTTTTATGGCATCTGATTTTAAAATATACTTACACAAACTTTAAAAAATGAGTCCTTGAAAGAAAAAGAAAATAAAAATCTGAACAAACCCCTTTAGAATTAAGATTTCTCTTCCTTAGCAGTTTCAACGTTAAATGCACTGGTCTAGGGGGAATGCACTGGTCTAGGGGGAATGCACTGGTCTAGGGGGAATGCACTGATCCAAGTCATATCTTGGATTTTTTAATTTGGCTTGCAGTTTTCTTGCCATATATTATGAGCAACAGCAAGCACAATAAGAATGCTGGTCTCAGTTAGGGCTGCTGAAAAATTACCATAAAATACTTCCACCATGTCAAGCTATTCAACTGCTAGCTATTAATATGGTGAAAGCAGGGAGTACAGGCATCCAAGTCACAGAGCGCAAGCTAAAGATGAAGTTATGATCCCTGATGTACCCATTTCAACTTGCTCTGACGAATAAAAAACACCTTGTCAGGTACAAAGCACTTCAAAACACAGAGCTCCAAACCTGGACTCGTCAGCGTTCCCTGTAGAAATCTTTTTGGCAAATAATTGGTGGCTACAACAGTTCATGATCAAAGTTAGAGCCCAACTGCGGTAATAACTGTTGGGTTTTCTTCATCTCTGGCGAGTGAGACTGACATCTAGTGGCTTCATTTACTGATCTCAAGGCATCCTCTCCGTTCCAGCATGTTTGCTTTGTAAGTATGGGAGCCAGATACTTTACCTGCCTATAATCATGCGATTTGGGGTCTGCTTACATACTAATCTTATACTTGCCATTCTTCATAAACAGTATTTTGGCCTCGTAAGAGCTGATCCATGGAAAGCGAGTGACAAAAGAAGGCAAGCCCTTTTTTTTCTGAGAGAGGAGAGAACAGCCTGGACCTCAGCCTGGAAAGCTGTTGCATAACTGTGAACTCAGAGGTTATTTTTGCCTTCAGTTCCCCTTTCCCTTCCCTCATGACTTCTGAGAAGGGTTGGATGATCCATAGAGCCGGTAGCTAAAATCAGGAGGCTGCTTTAGCCATACATGTGTATTGGCCTTGGGTTGCTGCACTGCATTTTGTTGCTGGTAGAAAGGCCAATTAATCACAGAAAATTTTGATTGACTTTTGAATAAAAATTGTCTATTGTCTTGGTTAAAGGTGAACATAACAGCCCAATGATGGTTTTTTGGTTCTCAAATGTTTTAATACCTGGCAAAAAGGAAAAGAAAACAAAACAACACACACATACATACACATATACAACAGAACTTTTGTTATTGACTGTTACTTGCACATTGGCTATCCCTGTCTGTATAATCTAGTACATTCACTAAATATAAATGTGTACTTCTAATTTAATATTATTTTGTACCCTTGTTTAGATGAAGAACTATTGCTTTCTTATTCCCTCTTTCAGTTCTGCAAACTAACCTGAAGAAGCAAATTCCCAGCCCTAATGAAACCTCATGTGAAGCCAAAAGCACGGGTATTCAGGACTCTACACATTCACACCAGCCTGTAGGAACTGGAGCTCTGATTTGTACTTTGCCTGAAATACCCATCACTAAGTAAGAACACAAATACATCCTCCCATTCATATATTTATACTTGTCTCCTGAAATGGTACATGCTTGAGGGAAGACTAAACCTGTGCAGGGATTTGCACAGTGGGGATTTGTTATTAGCTGGGCTGCACTGTGCTCGATGCACACTAGCCTCACTTAGAACAAGTAACAGTCTCCATCCTTCCTGATGCATTTTCATGTCTTTCCACGTTCCTGGGCAACAATATTCATTAGAGGTGTCCCATTACTGTCCTAATATATGCTCAGGTGCTATGTCCTGCTGTGGGATATCTCATCAGCCAGTGCAACTCAAACTTCCCCTTTTTGCCCAGAGAGGAAGGCCTCTTCATATGCCCAAGGATGCCTCTGGGCAGGGTGAAAAACCACTGAAGCAGCATTAACGCCCTAATAGGGGCAAAGTATTTAGCACTGTGGTCAAGCTACATCTGTCCCGTCTCTCCCTGGTCTTAAAGACAGTCCCAGCCTCTGTTACCTTACACTATATATGTAGCAGCAGCTTTAAAGAGCTCCTTGTATGCTCTGCAAAATCAGCAAGACAGAGGTCATTAGGGTACTGTAACAGGCCCCAACACAATACAAACCATTTTTTCCTAGTTCCTTTAATATTCAATGCTTAGGAAACCCAAGGAAATCTATAACCTTCCAACTTTCTGTTCCTTGTGCTCATTCATTCTGAGGACAGAGCTGGTTTTTGTAAGAGAAGATGGTGGTTCATTGAAGGATAAGGGCAAACGGAAATGTGCCCTGACAAACAAAACTGTGATTCTGAGTAAGGATTTGGGTAGGCAGCTTACTGGAGGAAAAGTAAGTTCCCACAAACTGTTTTTGGAAGGTCACATTTCTGTCCTCTCTTTTTCAGTTGATTTTGGTTCTCAAGCCATGTTCCACATGTTCCTTTCAGTCCAGGACTCCACTGCCTGGAGCACTCCTAGCTGTAGGAGGGTCCCACTGCAGGACACTCTCCAAGTGTGGCCAAAACTCACACTCCCAACTCCACAAATTGTTCTCAGGCTGCCCAAAAACTGCAGCACAGCCTGATCCTGTTCCTGACTGGGAAGAGGTAAGCAGGCTGGGGTGGGCACTCTGCTTTTGTCCTCCAAGGTGGTTCAGGCTTCCCAGCAAGTGTGTGTGTGGGGCAGTCTACAGGCAAGCCAGCTGTCCCACCACGATCAGCTGCTGTGTTTATCTAATTATTTAGTACTCTGGGGAGAGAAGTTAGCAGCTGATAATTCACACATTGAAAGCAGCCTTTTCTTGTTTTACAAATAAATAGAGATACTGGCAGACTAGCCAGACCAGAAGGAACAGCAAAGACACTTCTGCTTTTCTAGTATATGACAAAACTAATGACCTAGACTTTGATTTGCTGCTGCTGACATCCTGAAAAGTCTAGGTATGCCTTTACCACTCCACATGCATCAGGAGCAGAAACGGTCAGCCCTGCAGAGTTATGTCTCCTTTTCTGCCCCCTGTCTCGTCCAACAGGACTCCTCACTTCCCATAGCAATGTCAGCTGGGAGGCAGCAAAATTCAGATTTTTCCTATATTGCCAAAAAGTCTCAAAGCTGTGCAGCCCTTTGAGGAGACTGTGTTGAAAGGGCAACTCCTCTGCATTCCATACACCAGGTAACGCACCACTAGTTTACCAGTTACATAGAAACATAGAATAGATAGGGTTGGAAAGGACCTTAAGATCAACAAGTTCCAGCCCCCCTGCCATGGGGAGGGACACCTCACACTAAACCACGTCACCCAAAGCTCTGTCCAACCTGGCTTTGAACACTGTCAGGGATGAAGCATTCACAACTTCCCTGGGCAACCCATTCCAGTGCCTCACCACCCTTACACTAAAGAACTTTCTCCTTATATCCAATCTAAACTTCCCTCTTTAAGTTTGAACCCATTACGCCTTGTCCTATCACTATAGTCCCTAACGAAGAGTCCCTCCCCAGCATCCTTATAAGACCTCTTCAGACATTGGAAGGCGGCTATGTGGTCTCCTCCTTACCTCTCAATGCTCCACCTATTTTCTCCAGCCGCAGTTTTTTTCCTAAAGCCAAGGTTTTGTATCCAGAGGTTTCTGAAATGATGCAACTCTACGATTCTCTATTAATTTCATGAAAACAAGAAGTCTGTGTATTTTCACACATCCTACCTCTACCACCTTTATTACCATTGGTTTTCCATGCATATGTTTGTACCCTAGAAACTGAAACTCACTGATCCATGTGCACAGTGATGAATAAGGACCCCAGAGATGCAGTGAAGAGAAAAGATAGAGATACCACTCACCATTCTGCAAAAACAGGGCCTTCTTGACAAACTTCATATGTATCGCAGAAGGCTTCTCTTTCCTCCCTTCTAGGGGAAGTTAGCAAGGGGATGAACTTGCAGCACACACTTATTCAAGGAATTGTTTATTATTCCATTGTACAACAGAGCTGGAATATACAGTCTGCCCATCTCTGTTGCTAAGAAACAGGGCACTGTTGCCTTGGGACTTGATTCAGAATTCAGAAACAAAACTATGTCTCAGTAGACTGCATAAATGCAGCTTGAAACCTAGCAACAAGGCCGCAAGTTCAGTGTGATTCCCTTACATGTTAGAAAACAATGGTATTAGAAGGAAAATAAGACTGAGGAAAAGAAAACAGTAATTTGAAAACAAAACAGAGCTGGTGTATCACCAATTATCCTAAGGGAGGCAACTTTCTTTTACTAAACATACTTTTATGACCTGTAGGATCTGATACTTTACTATCTCGTGCTTTGAGCAGGTTCATATTTACTACAACAAGCAAAGCAGCATCAGTATTTACATCAGTGTTTCCTGAATATTCAGATTGTGCAGTATAAGTGACAACACCAGAGTCAGGGTAGCAGAATTAATTTCCAGTTTGTGTTTCAGTTTTCAAGCACTCTGCCTACAGAATAACTTAATAGTTGCTATATGTGCCTTGAAATGATCACTCTTAAAATGGTATGGATTGTATAACTGGGAATAATTACTTAACCACATACACATGGACTGTTTTCTATATTTGCTTATGTGCAAGTGAAGTAAGAACACAGCATATATAAAATTATAAATACATTATCACACCCTTTCATCCTAACAAATAGTCATTATGTGCTGTTGGAAATTATATTTTTTCAATTAACTATTTTACCATAAAACCTGTTCCCTCTCATTGTGGAACTTCATTACACAGCTGAAACTTTGGATAGCACTCCAGCAGACTAGGTCAACTTTGAAATGAGTTATAGTTCTCAGCTGAGTAAACAGGGCTCAGTTGTTTGGGTTTTTTTGATGTTTCATCATGAAAAATAAAGAGATGTTCTTCAGCCATATCATATGACAGTGTATGTAGTGGATTTAGCTGGAGATGAAGGAGGAAAAAGAGTACCATAGTGACAAATCACCCAGAATCACCTGAACAGTTTTCACATTCATTTCTCCTTGTGTTTCTTCTTATAAGTAAATTATTCCCAAAAGAAAGAAGAGAAAAGAATCTTTCTTAAATTTTTCTAAGTTTGCAGTCCTTCCATGTGGTGCCTTCAACATTTTGGCTGCTGCAATATCTCGGACTTTGGGCCTAAAGAGAATTTGGGAAAATATGTTTGCTTACAGTTTGGCTGCTTTTGAATGACCTTCAGAACCCTTTGGAAAGGTACACTGATACAGTGCATTTTTTGTGTTTTTAAGCAAATAAAATTCAGGGTTTCAGCTGAAAAGAAAGTTGGAGGTTGTAGCTGAGAATTGTGATAGGGCATTGTATTAGTACAAATACAAGAAGATCTCACAGCAGTTCTAAAGTAAATAAGACATTATTGACTGATTCTTTGCAAGTTTATGCTGCTGAGTTACCTACAGTTTTACTGAAGAGAAAATGTCACAAAATGCCTTAAAGGAAATAATTTCGTATTCCCAGTAGATGGCAGCCTGTTACTTATTTTACAAGGTCAAGGAGTTTTAAAACCGCTGAAAGCTAAGGATTAAATCCTTCTGCTCTAAAGCAGTGTAGCAAGAGGGCTTGACATTTCCCTATACAAACCCACTTCATGTTTTCAGCTAAATATAAGTCCTTTGTAGACTTAAATAAGATTAAGGAGACCTTAAGAGTACAAGCTGGAAAAAGCAGTAAAGCTAGTCAGGATCCTAGCCTGAGCTGCAGAATCTTCTTAGGGACAAGCAAGCACAGATGGAATATCATACCCAGATTTAACCTTGAAAACTGTAGCCGATGGTGTCTATACTTTCTACCTTGAAAGTATTTCAGAAAAAAAAAAAAAAAAAAAAAGAAAAGGAAAGGAAAGGAAAACCTGCCCGTTCATTATTTATAAATGGTGAAAGAAAAAAAATTGGTTCAATCACCATATCATAAAGAAGCATTACCAGTCAGCATCCCGACCATAAGGAAAACACTTAACTTGGCAGGACCATTTGAGCATGTTGTGTTCTTCATTATTTTTTAGTAATTTTTAAACTTGAATTGATCAATGCTGCATTGATTCCAGAGTCAATTAAAAAAAAAAAAAAAAAAAAAAAAAAAAAAAAAAAAAAAAAGATAAAAAGGAGATCTAATTTTATTTTGAGAACAGACAGAAAAATCTTATCACCAGTTTCCAGCCTGTGTTAGAATCTTTCTTCTCCTTAGGCTTTCAGCTTTTGGGATAGTGACCTACGTTTTGGCAGTTAAGCCAAATAAGTTCAGGGCCCTTGTTTGGGCTATATCACAGCAAAGCTCCGGGGATAACTGCAGCAAATCAGGAAGATGTCAGGAGGTCTTTGTAGTTCCGATTTGGTTCTTAAATTCAAACAGAATCCGAGTGTGTCCACTGAAGTCAGTGTCAAAGCAGTGTGAATCAGAATTAACTATTTAAAACCACTGCTGGAGTAACAGAAAGATTAAATGACAGAAGTTTGCATTACTGTGCAAAATGCTGATCAATATGTGATAACAGGACAATATTTCATTTTTCCTCAATAAGGATGTAAAGTGGTGTTTGAGGGCAAATGGTGGCTTAGTGTCCTCTTGCTGTAACTCATGTAAGGAACAAGCTTACAGATATCATAAAATCACTTCTTACTTTTAAAATCTTATTAGAGACTGATAGAATAAATCCTGGTTTACACTAAAATAAGTGTCTCATTTCCCCTATTGTGAGTATCTGTTCACTGAGCCAGGGAATTAGAGGCATGTCTACCCCATGAAGTGCAGCTTTGAAATGCTCCAGCTAACTCCAGGATCAATGGCTACAGATCCAGGTCAGTTGACACATCCATCCTCACTACTTAGTCTTTGTATTCAGCGTCATGCAAACATTACTCTATTGCATTCATGATAGAAGTAAGAAATGCAAGCCAGCTCAGAGCTTTTTAGGCTTCTCTGCACTTCACAAGGAGTTGTGAGGATAATTCCGTATGATCATTCCTTCCTCAGAGATGAGACAAAAGAGAACAGTCTTAAAAAGCTAGGTAGGGGCAATCCTTATTTCTTAAAAATGCAATGGACAGGAAAAACAGCTGGAACACCTAGAATAACCACATAAAACTGGAGACAAGATGAACATCAATAAAGACTAGTCAGCAGTAGAAATTATAACACGAAGTTCCCTTATGATTTAAAACGTCCTTCTAAAACAAAATTAATCCAGACAGCAATTTTATTCCCCTCATATGTCTCATTTTCCAGTAAAAACCACAAATGTGTGTATGTGTATGTACATAAAATCAGCTTGCAAATATTTGGTAATTCTACACCTTGAAACAATTATTACCCCATAGTCTCCATCTAAGCCAAGTTATGGTCTCAGCTTTTATTCTCAAGTTCTAAATCCCTCACTAACAGGATTTAATTTACACAAAATGATGACAAAACTAAAACAGGGAATCCGTATTGCTGTGGACTTAGGTTATTACATTAGCTGCTGCTGAAGTAACGATGTTCCCTTTTCCAAGTTTGAGTCAAGTGGGATTGGATTCCCCGAATTTTGAATTAATCAAGATCTAGAAACTAGAACAGATAGCCACAGTGCCTCAACATGTATAGATTACATTTATTTGGTTAAATAATTTAAACTTTTTCTCATGAGCTAGCTGATTTATCATTGTACATTTGGTTTTTAGTTGCCTGGTCCCACTTTTCAAGGTTTTTAGGTTTTATCCTCCTTTTTCTGAAATGAGACAGTCTTTTTGAGACCTTTCTGTGATCTACATAAGGCTGGAAATTAATCCACCTGAGAAGCTGGAAAATAGCCACCAGAACAAGAGTTGTGCTGGATTTGGCTTGGATAGAGTTAATTTTCTTCACAATAGGTAGCATAAGGCCATGTTTTGGATTTGCTCTGAAAATACTGTTGATAATGCAGGGATGTTATACATTATGTGTTATTTACTTACTGCTGAGCACTGCTTAAGCAGAGCCAAGGCCTCTTCGGCTTCTCATCCCACCTCACCAGTGAGGAGACTGGAAGTACAGGAGAAGCTGGGAGGGAACACAGCCAGGACAGCTGACCCCAGCTGGCCCAAGAGATATCCCATACCATATGGAGTCATGCTCAGCATATAAAGCTGGGGGAAGAAGAAGTGTTGGGGATGGGATTTTTGGAGTGACGGCATTTGCCTTCCCAAGTCACCATTACACATGACAGAGCCCTGCTTGGCTGTACACCTGCCTGCTGTTGGGAATTGGTGAATGAATTCCTTGCTCTGCTTTGCTTGTACATATGGCTCTTGCTTTACCTGTTAAACTGTCAATATCTCAACCCATGAGTTTTTTCATGTATACTCTTCTGATTCTCTTTCCCTAACCCACTGCGCAGGGACTGAGTGAGCAGCTGTGTGGGGCTTAGTTGCTGGCTGGGGTTAAACCACAACAGGTCTTCACATCCATGTAGATGATATATGAGGAATAAAGTATCTGCGTTGAAGGCACTGACACATCCAGTGTCTGCTAGGGGAAAAAGGGGGGAACAACGTATTTTCTACTTGACTTGTACGAGACTGTTTCTGTCATGAATGACAATCCTGAGTGGCTATAATTCCATTTTATCACACAGATAATGTGGTTTGGAGTCAAAAAGTCATACAATCAAAACCTAAAAAGAAACATTTACCATTAGCTGATTGTTGCTGCCTTGTTTAAAGTATTTCAGCCTTCCAGCTGGGGTGCATAAACACCTCATCAGGACTGCAGCTTTTATGCTCTCCTACATTGTAGGCACATTCCTACCCCACACTAGCAGAGAAGTAGGAAACTGAAATATTTGAACTTACCTGTCTGAAGTTACCAAGTCAGATTATTCAATCAGTGGAAATCCTCTGGAGAAAAGATATGTTTCAAATTAAAGATGTACTGGAAGAGTTCACTGAGGAAAACGTCTCGGCTGGGGAAGAAGTTTTCACAGAGATATAGGAGGGAAAACCCCGGAAATGGTTTCCTTTGGGAAAAGAAGAGTGCTAGAGGTAGAAGACCGCAATTTTTTTCTCAATTGTGTGTCCTAGGGAAACTTGTATTGCCGTGTGTCACCTGTTTCCCAGCGCTCCTTTGTCTGCATGACTTTTCTGCCCTTTCTTAAACAGGTTTTTCCACCATCCTGCCTGAGGGGGTCAGGACAGTCGCTGCAGAGCCCGGTGGAACCAGCCGGAACCTGCCGTGTCCAGTACAGGGCAGCCCCAGCCTTTCTTCACAGAGGCAGCCCCATCACCGCCGCTGCAGGTGCCTGGGCACTGACCCGCGGTACAGCTTCTCCTATACAAACCCTATTCATCTCAGGTCTAACAGCAGAATGCACTGCATAATCCAGTACAGTAAACACACCAAAAGAATTCCTTGCCGCCTCATGCTAGAGAGCCACAAACTGAACTCAGGAACGTAATTTCTTTCATTAAGAGAGACGCTGAAAATGTATGTTCTCTTTCAGTCTTTTTCATACACTAGAAAATATCTGCCTTAAATTAACCAGTACCATAAATTTGGGGTCCTGCAGCTTCCACACTTCTCTTCACAGAAGACTGCTTGATGGACGTGAGATCAGGATTCAAGCTTTGTCACAGCAATTGAACACAACAAATTTAACAAATTCAAGCACAACATATGAACTGTTGTCATGGGTTCAGCAGTAGCAGTCATTTTTCTCCTTCTTAGTAGTTGGTGCAGCACTGTGTTTTGACTTGTGGCCTGAGAACAGCGCTG
>JANRGW010015564.1:1306-13495 GCA_024733675.1 Psilopsiagon aymara
TCAGACACTACAGCATTTCCAGAAGGGTGAGACACTTTCACCCAAGGAACACGAGCCCACACAAGCGCCTCTGCCAGTGCTTCAGCACCTCCCCAAGCTGCTCCTAGAATCATGGAATAGTTCACATAGGAAGGGACCTTCGAAGCTCACCTAGTCCAACCCCCCTGGAATGAGCAGGGACACCTTCAACTAGATCAGGTTGCTGGGAACCATATCCAGCCTGGCCTTGAATGTCTCCAGGAATGGTGCATCCATCACCCCCCTGGACAACCTGTGCCAGTGTTTTACCACCCTCATTGTAAAGAATGTTTTCCTCACATCCAGCCTGAATCTCCCCTCTTTTAGTTTAATAACCCCCCTCATCATATTGCAACAGGTCTTGCTAAAGTCTCTCCCCATCTTATAAGTCGCTTTGGAAGAACTGAAGTAAGGTCTCCAATAAGGTCTCCCTGAAGCCTTCCCTTCTCCAGGCTGAACAACCCAAACTCACTCAGCCTTTCCTCGTAGGGGAGGTGCTCCAGCCCACTGCCTGCACAGGGATGAGGTCTAATGAAAATAAGAATATGCACCCAGTGTTCACACCTAGAAGCCAAGCCACCTTGGCTGAGCTTCGGATGAGTGACACTCCCCTTGTCTAGCCTGAAAGATGAGCAAAACATTTATATGGTCTTCTCTCTGGTGACCAGCAACAGGACACGTGGAAATGAAATGAAGCTCACCCTGGTGAAGTTTAGATTGAACATTAGGAAAAGGCTCTCCAGTGAGAGGGTGATTGGTCACTGGAACAGGCTCCTGAAAGTAATGATCTCAGCAACAAGCCTGTCAAAGTTCAAGGAGCATCTGAAGCACACTTTTAGTCGTATGGTTAAGTTTTAGGTAGCCCTGTGAGAAGCAGGGATATGGACTCAATGATCCACATGGGTCCCTTCCAACTTGAGATATTCTGTAATTCTCTAAGACCTGCGACTTACCTTGTCACCTTGTGACTTTAGGGATGTCTCTTGGCAAAACGCAGTAGCCATGGCTTAAGAGTGGTCACTTGCCCAGCAGCACGCCTGAGACACAGCCCTAACAAGGGAAAAAGTGGAAACCTGAGTCACTGCTGCCCTAAGAGAGCAAATTTTTTCTCCTGACACCTTTGCAGTCATACAGCTCCTGGGTTCAGCAGGAAACAAGGCAAAGAACTCTCTCATTATCACTTCCTCAAGAAAAATATCGAGAAGGAGCAAGCTATTTCCTTCACCCAGGTGGTCCTTTGCCATCACTTAGTGGAGAGCAAGTGGAGAAGAGGACAGTTAAACGTCATTTTCCTTCCTGCCTCACAAAGTGCTCATCCATACCATCCCTGGCAAATAAACCGTTATGCAGAGGAAACATAATCAAACAAAACCTTGGCTTTTAAGTATTTTATGTTTCAGATTTCACTGCTGCTTGCTCTTCCAAAAGAGCATCAGGCTGCTCTTGAGCAGCCGTGTTCCTCTGGGACACAAAGAGGATTCAAGCCTTCCTCAGACCAATACTTACAGCTAGCTTTAACCCAATGAGGCAACTGTTATTTTCAGATATACAAATGAGTTTAATAAGGGTCCCAGCAAGACTCTGAAATCATGGTTGACTTGTCACACCTCTAGCCCCTCAGGCTACATTTTGCTATTGATCTGTTTATTGCTTCCGCTGAGTGAATACTGTCAATCCACCCATGTCAGAATCCAGCCTGCAGCATGCAGCGGACACTGTTATTACTATTTAAGTGATAAATGAGACATGCATTTCATTCAGCATGTTTGTGAAGCAGAAAATATTCATTTCTTTTAGAGCACCAATACATAGGGAAGTCAGAAAGTCCTTTTTTCTGTTTCTTGCTGCAAGTAGTAATCAGTTTTACTGAGCTCCAGGTAGAAATGCCCACATGAAACCAAATGTTGCTATTAAACTTTGGTACTTTTGCTGAACCTCTCTGGAATAAATATTACAGGATTAAAAAAAAGGTAAAGAAGGAAAGTATGGGCTCACTCCAAGGCCCACTGAAGTCTGTGAGAGTCTTACTATGGATGGTATATGAGGAAAGGCTGAGAGAGCTGAGTTTGTTCAGCCTTGAGAAAAGAAGGCCCAGAAGAGATCTTATCACTCTGTCCCTGCATTTAAAGGGTGGCTACAAAGGAGACAGACATCCTTTTTACAAGGAGTCACATGGAAAAAAATAGGGATGATGGGTACAAGTTATGTCTGGGGAGAATCAGACTGGATGCAAGAGGAAAATTTTTCACAATGAGAACAATCAACTCCTGCAATAACCTCTTCAGTGAAGTGGTGATTCCCCAGCATTGGACACTTTAAGATTTGGCTGGACAGGATGCTGGGACATCTTGTCTAGGTCATGCTTTGCCTAGAAAGGTTGGACCACAGGATCCCTGAGGCCCCTTCCAACCTGGGATTCTGCGATTCTATTACTTCAATGGCCTTTTCTTAGAAAGGAAAAATAGAAATATGCATCCTAGCCTCAGAGTTCACACGTTGCTCACCAGTTCCTTCCATCACACAGAGGAGCACTGCAGTTTATACCCTGTGCATGGAGAGCGTGAGGCTTGTTCCCACCTGGGGATATTGGCTGATTCTATCCCTCCTGGGAAAAAGAAACATTTCAGGGCCAGAAAGAGCTGGCAAGCTACCTGCAAGGCTCATCCATAACTTCTCTCCTAAGCCTCTGTGGGGAACACTGCAAGCACCCAGGCCCTTACCCAGCAAGACCCTGACTGGCATGCATAGGCGTGCAAGTGGCTTATACCTCCGGGAAATGCCTAAAGCGGCTTATACCTCCGGGAAATGCCTAAAGCTGAGCACTCAGATAAGGATTGCAAGTCTTACTGAAGTCAACTCATTGGGAAGGACGTAGAGGGTTTTTATTCTATTATTATTATTGGTTTTCCAGTGGCCCAGCAGATCTTTCACTTTAGTGCAGGTTTCTGATCTACTAAAACTTTTACAAGGTGTTTGGTTGCTTGCTGTCTTGAAGAAGATGATGGCTAAGATGTGAAACAAAGCCTGCTTACATCTGAGGAAGGTTCTGTCTCACAATTATAGTCAGAGCACATTTATATTCAACCCACACTTTGCTGCTTTAAATCATTCTGAAAAACACGGGAGTGGATCCTGAGCAACAAATCACCTCAGTAGCTTTTGCACTTTCCAAAGGGGAATCAAGATGAAAGAAAAGATTATGTTTCTTCCTGCTCATCACATTCCTGCTTATTCACTACACACTGGTCGCCCACTGGAAAAGCAGCAATTTCCCAGGTTAGTAATGGAAAGAGGCTGTTTTCATTTGCATCAACTGCACCTTTTGGGTTTAACCCTGTATCAGCCATATGGAACAAGCTAATTTCAGTGCTGCAGTGCACCTGAGCAGCCAGGGCTTTTGCTGAGGAAATGACTGCTGCTAAGCCCTCTTGAGACTGAAGAGGAGGTGAGACTCTTGAGTTGCTCTGCATATTGTTGGCCTATTACAAGGTATCCTACGGATAGGAATATTTTAAGGAAATAGTATGTTAGAGCTAGAAACATTGACAAGTTCCCAAGCACTTACTGAATTTATTCTGATGGACAACCCCTTGCTCTCCTAAAGGACAGAATTAACAGGATGCCTTTTTTTCAACCTCCCAAACATCATCTTCTTTGCTTAAGGAAATAATAAAAGAAAAAGAAACCCCAGAAAATTAAACTAAACAAAACAGCATGAAAATTAATCTTTGATGAGAGAAATGCGCACCCTTGGTTTACTGGAACTGATGAGAAGCCCTGACATAAGTGATGAATCAGACTTCTATTTTGTAGATGCTACAAATCAGCAGTACAAAGTCTCTGCTTGGTTTGCTGTGATCGTTCACAAAACAGGGGCTGTTAGCCTGAGGTTCCAAACACCACATAGGAGAATCGAGTAACCTTCTCCCTACAAAAAGATCCATCTAGAAAATGTGAGAGGTGACCCCATATTCTTACCCAAATTGCTAAGAGCGCATTATCATAAAATTAAAACCTAGAGGATGTACCGATTTACTTCTAATTTATTTCCCACAGTGCTCCGAGTTATGGTTCACGTAAAGAATTTTCCAAGTGTTAATGAATGAGGAGGTACCCATACATTTTCAGTATGGCGATGCCAAATCATTGCTGCTGGATACACTTCATGAAAAGATAGACATTTTCTTCAGAGACCAAGGGAAGATTGTCTAAGTAATACTTTGCTTCCCCTTCTTTAGTTAGCCCCTTCTTCCACTGCTTAATAACAAAAAATTAAATACCAACCTAACAGACTTCAAGCTTCCTGAACTACCTTTTGCTGAGACAGTAGCATCTTTTTAGCATGCCTTCCAGTGTTGCATTCAGACTGTTAAAAAACAGTTTTTCCCTTACTGAACACAGTCTGAAGCAAGGTGACATTAAACCCCTGTGTCAACCTGGGCTATGTTTTGCAACATGACAAGAGCTGGCGTTTCTGAGCTGCACCACATTTGGTGCACTGGAGAGAATGGGCTCAGAGCTGAGAGCAGAAGAAAAGGAAGCTGTGATCTTTCCCTTCTGCAACACACCAGGAAGAACTGATTTATTATCATAGAATCACAGACTGTTTGGGTTGGAAGAGACCTTAAAGTCATTCAGCTCCAATTCCCTGCCTGCCACAGGCAGGGACACCTTCCACTGGACCAGGTTGCCCCAAGCCCCCTCCAACCTGGCCTTAAACACTGCCAGGGATGGGGGAGCCACAGCTTCTCTGGGCACCCTGTGCCAGGGCCTCACCACACCCCTCTTATGTTGTTGCCTCAGAGCTGCACACAGGACTGCAGGGGGGGCCTCACCAGAATGGAGCAGAGGGGAGAATCCCCTCCCTCAGCCTGCTGGTCACGCTCTGGGGATGCAGCCCAGGACACGATTGGTTTCTGGGCTCAAGCACACACTGAAGCCAGGTCATGGGGAGCTTCTCATCACCCAACACTCCCAAGTTCTGCTCCTCAGGGCTGGGTATTAGCCAGGATCATTGGGATTAAATACGCCTGATCCCAGATCTAGAAGCAATGCTAGTTACAACAGCTGGAAAATTTATTCCACAGCAGTTCACTCCTAAATCATGATTGACTAGCGTTTTCCTCTCTTTTTATGCTGAAACCACATAACACGCTCAGTTTCCCTATCCCCTGCGTAATTTTTCTGTTCCTGGTAAAGCATGATAAACAATTTGCTACCTAACCTTGAGCTGACAAGTCCTTTAAAGCTTATAATATATCATTCTTCCAGAGACTAAAAACGTGTAGAATAACTCACCTGCTTAGACAATCTAAAACCAAACTAAATCCACTACTTAAACTTGATTTGTTTCAATTATTGACAAGGATGTTTCACAATACAATGCCATCTTAATAGATAAACCCTAGACCCAAGAAGAATCAGCATTAAACACTGTTAACATGCAATATGGTCATTGTGGGACAGTACGAGGGGCCTACAGGGATGCTGGGGAGGGACTCTTCCTTAGGGACTGTAGTGATAGGACAAGGGGTAACAGCTTAACATTTAAACAGGAGAAGTTTACATTAGGTATAAGGAAGAAGATCTTTACTGTGAGGGTGGTGAGGCACTGGAATGGGTTGCTCAATGAAGTTGTGAATGCTCCATCGCTTGCAGTGTTCAAGGCCAAGTTGGACAGAGCCTTGGGTGACACACTTTTGTGTGAGGTGCCCCTGCTCATGGCAGGGGGTTGGAACTTGACCATCTTAAGGTCCTTTCCAACCCTGACTATTCCATGATTCTATTCTACGAAGCAAGAGACACATATAATGAACCTGGAGAAAATGGCCTTTTGTCTGCCAAGTGCATGGCTAGAGCAGGAAGAAGACCTCTGAAGAAAACTCCTGTAAGAATGAGTCCAGAGGAGTACATGAAGGTGCTCTGAGGGATGAAGCTTTGTGTTCTCTGCTCTGGAGACAGGTGAAGAGCTGGGCTTGTTCAGCCTGGAGATGCGAAGGCTCCAGGGAGATGATAAAGCAGCTTCCAGTGCCTAAAAGGGCTGACAGAAAGCAAGAGAGGGGCTTTTGAGAAGGGCCTGAAGAGACAGGACAAGGGGGAATGGCTTTAACCTGACAGAGGGGAGACTGAGATGAGACATGAGGAAGAATTCTTCCCTGTGAGGTGCTGAGGCCCTGGCACAGGGTGCCCAGAGAAGCTGTGGCTGCCCCATCCCTGGCAGTGTTCAAGGCCAGGTTGGATGGGGCTTGGAGCAACCTGCTCTAGTGGAAGGTGTCCCTGCCCATGGCAGGGGGCTGAAACTGGATGAGCTTTAAGGTCCTTTCCAACTCAAACCACTCTGGGATTCTATGAGAATTTCAGCACCAGACAGAGGGACCGCAACAGCTTTTTCTCAGAGAGCTGTCCACCAAGCTCAGGTCCAAGCAAAGTTTAATCCTGCTCTTACTCTTGAACAGATATCACCTCCCTTGCAGAACTGCCTTGCAGATAGGTTGAGAGGACAGGAAAACAAGCAAAACACATAAAATTATTAACGTTTTCCTTAAATTACTCTGAATTGCTTCATTCTGATAACTGCTGAGCGGCTGACAAAGCTGTAACCCAGTAAACTAGCCACCAGGTTAAAAGGTACTTGAGTAAAACTGCATCAGCAGAAGAGCCCCTTTCCCTCTCAGTTCAAAACAACTATATCTGAGGGGGTTCTAGCTGTGCTTATCATAGATGTAGGGTGCATCTGTTCTGCATGGCAAGCTCAGTTATCAGTCTCTCAGACACGTATCTGTAGGGTATCAAGTACTAACTTGGTCCTAAAGTAATTAAAAAATATACTGTTTAATTTTGTGGTTCCATTATAAATGATACTATCTTTTAATTATGTACCCAACCAGACAATAAGTCTGGCAGCTTCTCATTTCCCTTAGCAAAAAAATAATTCAAAATTAAAGCATCTTCTTCCAGGCTTGGAGACCCTGTGTTGGTCCTCAACCACCAGGCTTTGCCTGGTAGCTTCCACACCTTTGCTCAAACACATTTCCCCTTCATTTACTCTCCTTGATTTAGAGTGACCAAACTGCTTTTAATCTCCCTGTGGGGCATGATCTTGTGAATTGCTTTATGACCACATAAGGATGAAAAAGAAGATGGTCTTCTCTGGTTTACAGCTGATGGAAGGGCAGCAAGAAATCTTTACCTTTCCAGTGCATGGTCTATAAAAAGCACAGGAAGACTGCAGCCCATTCTGTGCTGCTTAATGTTTTCTGTCTCTCCGCTGCTTTGGAAGGATGGATAGAAAAGCAGCAAGCTCTGGAATAGCAGATGGGCTCTGGAACAGACTGAGGCTTCTTTTGTCTGCTTGGTCTATTGCCTCTAGAGGACCTAGAGGACTGGGGTCCAGCCTGGTGTCTGTTAATGTCTCCCAAGAGATGAATATTGGGGAGGAAACAACACATATCTTCAACAAATGTATTACTCAGACCACCCACTTCTACTATTCATACAGATATTGTAATAACACTACTTATGTGTTATCTAGAAATGGCACTTTCTCTCTTCACCCTATCTGCAATGCTATTTGCATAGTATTCTTATAATTGAGGCAATCTCAGCTAACACAGTTATGTCCTTTTGTTGTTAAAAATGCCATCAGACCATGTGTCATTTATATAACAGGATATAGAGAAATTCCAAGTCCAACAGACTCAGCCCACAGGCTCTCTATCCAGCTTCTCCATTGAACTCACAAGTACAGCCTCTAATATTCATGGATCATAGGGATCCAGGTTATTTTACTATGATAGTTGTGACAAAGAGCCTAAACCAAGGGTCTCTCTGCTATGAACATTTATACAGAAAAGTTCTATGGATTGCAGTAGGTATTTTACATGTGTCTTACACTTGCTTATTTATTTTTTTTTTAGCCAGTTTCAATGAGTCCAAAAAAGTGCAGACAAGTAAATTATAACGTGGCACATTTCTGCTGCACTTTACTCCTGAGGCACAACCTCATTACTCAGAGAAAGCCTTAGTACCTTCCGTCCAGATGGTATTTGCTGATCTGACATGAGCATGGATGCGTTCCACACAGATCAGAGAATAGTTTGTCTTGGAAGGCACCTTCAAAGGTCACCTAGTTCACCCCCCTGCCATGAGCAGTGACATCTTCAACTAGATCAGGTTATCCAGAACCACATCCAGCCTGGCCTTGAATGTCCAGGGCTTTTGAAAACAGAGTGGGTGGACGAGTTAAAACAAGCACTGGCTACTTTTGGCACTAAGGTGCAGCTGAAGCGACTGCTCCACACCCGAGTTCCATCAGCTTTATAAAAGTACTCCATTAGAGATCTACAGGTTTTCAAAAGGAATAGAAAAAGGAGATTACAATGAAGAATTTGTACAGAGTACATACAAGGGCTCACAGAAAAAAAGTAGTGGAACCTCACTAAGATGGGAAAAAGTAACTCCTTCCTGATCGGGACCTGAATACACTCCAAGCTATCAACTCAACACATACTGAAAGAACAATGTGGCTAATTTGACTATAAACACGTACTGGCTGAAATAGATCTATATTAAATAATGTAGTTCTCTCCATGCACAACATCAGCTCTCTTTTAACCTCTGTCCCCAGTGGCTGGAGCTTTTGACAACGCTTAAAAGAAAAAATATCTGTTAAGAAAGAGGAGGACTCAAAAAGTGCACCAATTTCTTTACTATCTTAGGTTTATCTGAGTTTTTATGTATTATTCCTGCTCCCTTAAAAGAAGGAGACAGCACAAAAGGCAGCTAAACAGTTTATAAAATTATAAAATAATTCTAAAAATATACTTGCTGTTGGTCTGTACATTTACAATAGCTTAGTTTAGTGGGAAGAAAACTCACTACACAATACAGAAAACTCTTCTGTAGTGATTACAGCACTGGATCTTAAGTCTTATTTTAACTCATGATAAAATTGTTCCCTTCTTCACTAGGAAGCATATCCGGGCAAAACTATTTCACAGGTTTCACTATTTCATCAAAAAATAAGAGTATGACTTGGGAGAAATTTAATTGAGCGTGTATTTGCTTGCAATTCATAAAATAGTTTGAAAACTAGGAGAGGGCTTTTAGAAAAGCTTAAATGGATTTTCATCTTTAAGGAGTCACAATGTTGTATAGTTATATGTGAAAGGCATATTTCAACATATTATTCTAAAACAAGTCTGTTTGAAATCTATCTGCAGTTTTAAAGTACATAAAACTGGACTTAAATAAACAGGACAAAAAATAATATTCACTCTGAACGTATTTAATTATCATAGAAACAACTAGGTTGCAAAAGACCATTAAGAACATCAAGTCCAACTGCTCCCACCACAAAGATTATTATCTAGCCCCCCCATATGATTTGAAATCGTTTTGGTTTACAGCTGAGCTTCACCATCCGCTTCCTTTGGACTTTCAAATATTTTGGGGTGATATTTTTAAGAACCCAATTTTTTGCCTTTTGGATTTACTCCTTAGCTAAAAACCAAAACAAAACACATACAAAAATCCCACCAAAAGTACCCAACTTCTTAAGCAAGAGAACAACTTTCTTTCCTCTTAAATAAAGCATTACACGAATGCAAAAATATGGGCAAAAGTAACACTAAAAATAGGTCTCACTGATGACTAGGACCTGACCATTCAGAAGAGAAAATTTTGATCATAAATGCTGATTTTAAATTATTTCTTTCAAGGTGGACTACTTCAGATAGAATTGCTTTTGTTTTTGTCTTGATCTCTTAATAGCACACTCTAGCCTAACATATCCACCCACAAAGCCTTCTGCAGCAGGAAACCTTTTAGTGCCTTTTTTTTATCTGTTTTCCTCCTACAGAGAGAGTTCACATTGTGCAAAATTCCACTGAGGCAATTCTGAGTTTGCTGGAAATACCAAAAAGTTTGTGCTTTATTAAGTAAAGGATTCAGTTAATGAAAAAACACGTATTTGTATGCACATAAAAGTTACCTTTGACTCAGCCACCTATTTCTCTGTTTTAAAAATGTGGGTAAGGTTACTGACCTTTCACATAAAACGAATTTCACCAGGTAGTAGTAGCATATAATCATAGAATAGTTAGGGTTGGAAAGGACCTTAAGATCATCAAGTTCCACCCCCTGCAATGGGCAGGGACACCTCCCATTAAACCATGTCACCCAAGGCTCTGTCCAACCCGGCCTTGAACACCGCCAGCGATGGAGCATTCACAACTTCCCTGGGCAACCCATTCCAGTGCCTCACCACCCTTACAGTGCTGGGCCCCTCCCCTCAAGCCCTTCTCATGCTTTAAACCTCAGTTTGACTCTCACAGCTAGCTCAGGCATGCACCTGCACAGGCTACAACAGGTACACACCAAATATCTGTTCCAAGCTGCAGAAAACAAAAAAAAACCCTGTTCATTTTATCAGAAGAGTGGGATAAATATGATTTTTTAGCTGCTAAGCTTTTGTTCTGTAAGAGGTCAAGATGCACAGTGTTTTGACTCCACACACCACACACATCTTGCCATAAGCAAATCATTAAACAAAGATGGAAATTCCTTTCTTCTATAATTTTCTGCAAACTGACCTGTAGAAATATGCTATTTGTTTGCAGATATCTGTCACTTCCCTTCATTATATATATAGGTACATATATTTAATTTATTTAGAATCTGCATGAAAAACTACCCATTTCAGCCAAGGCTTTGGAGCCTTTATATACAAAGCATCTAAGACAACACATCTTCATCAACGCACAGAAATTCCCCAGGGTATGTGAGCCACTGACTCCCACCACTGGGAGTAACAAATACCATTCTTGTAGTGACTTTCCCTACTCTGTAGCTCACCAAAGGAGTTGGCTCTTGCACTGTGCTCTGCTCGGAGAGCTAAAAATTACTGAAAAAATAGTTCAAAGCATAAAAATATGTTTTGAAATTCATGACAGGAAACTCCATGAGAGTTTTTATACCTCATAATAATATGAGGTAATCCAGACTCACCACCTCAGTTGACCAAAGAGCCAGGAAAAGAGAAAACAAGTGACATAAGTAGTAACTGACAACCGCGTTTTATACTACACCTGGCCATCAGAATGTTATCAAAGAACCAAGCAGAATACTGTTCCAGCCAAGGTACATATATTAGACACATATCTAATATATTAATTATGTGCAATTAAGAGATAGATTTTAGAAAGCAGGAAGCTCTTGCCTTAGCAAGAAAATATGAAGAATTAGCATAAGAGGGGAGGGAAGAATTTTTAAGCTGCCTTTAAGAATCCCAGCTTTCACTGGAGAAACAAAATTTGTTCAAGAGTTGGGAAAACCTTTTCTAAGGAAACCAAATTGTTAACTGTGATGCAGAAGTGCTCGAGTCCCCAAAGACCTTGAAATGTTTATCACCGCAACAGGCTGCCCCATGCATCTTTGAAAACCTTAACTGTTTATGCAAGGCATGAAGGAAGGGAAAAGATGAATTATATCAGAGCACAAGGCTCAAGAAAGGATACAAGAAAACGATACAGAGGGTTAGGCAAGCAGGGAGAGATGTTATCAACGTGAAGGGAGGGTGAAGTCACAAAATAAGCTGGTTTTTCAGTTCAGAACTTCGAGAAACATTCTGTAGCTGAGCTCTGTGTGTGCACATACATGTGGGTGACACTGTGTGCCACTTGATGATGCCAAGGACACTCCAGAAGCCCCTGCTTCCCTCTGTGACCCTCAGAGACTTTGAGTCCCTACTGTCAGCTCTGTTTTCTACCTTATATTTGCCTTTAATCACACCTGGAGTCATTCAAAAGGGTGCAGTGTCTACAATAATGTGCTGAAGCTTTTCAAGTCCATCTGATGAAACACTATTAATAATTGATAATAATATAATAAATCATTTATGTCTCCGCAGAAGGATTTATCACACTGTCTTGCCTGAATCTCTTCTCTTTCCAGGTCCTATTCGTCATACACAAATACCACTGGCAGAACTCAATTGGAGAACATGTTTCTGCCACTCAGACCTCAGGAGGTGTGAGTGCTCCCTGACAGGTTCATTTTTGTCAGGTAAATTCAGCACAAAAGTTCTTGAGGAGTCATTTCGTGGAGTTAAAAACCTGAACAAAGACTGAAAGTTCATTAACAGAAATATATGTGAAGAGAACAGCCTTCTAT
>JANRGW010015565.1:0-65079 GCA_024733675.1 Psilopsiagon aymara
CGGCGCCCCCTTGCGGCCACGCTGCGGTAGTGCGCCCCTCCTCCCGCAGAAGGTTGTGCAAGCGCCGTTAGCAAACCCCAGTTAATTAAATTGGGTTTTCACGATGACGGCCTCATGCTCGTATTTATTTATTTTGGTTGGGTTTGACAGAAAATACAGTGAAAAAATAAAGCCCAAGCACCGCACCTCTGCCAAGCCCACCATAAATACTTATTTCCCCCGAGGGTGGGTGATTTCAGATGTCACACTCATGCAATTATACCCACAGCAGTGCTCACCCACCTCCAGCGCAGCGGGTATCGCTGTGACTCCGCGGGAGCTCCTATCAGGTATTTCAGGTCCAAGAGGCTCAAGCTGGGCTAATAATTATCCGGGAAGGTTTCGGCGAGCACCTAACACAGGTGCCGGCGGAGATCGTGCTGTTGATTCAGCGCTCGGCGGACATCCCTGCCGCAGCCAGGTGAACCGGGGCCTGGCGGCTTTTAGCCTGCAAGAATGAAGGCCACACCTTGCCGCCAAGCCCGTGTATTCCCCTTGCAGTTTCAGGTGAGGGCCACCAAGGGCTTTTATTGTATTATTGACTTGTATCTGTGATTGCTGCTTCCTGCAAATGCATTTTGCAGTGTTTCCTGGCTCCTGCTTATGCAGTTAGAGAATTTATCTCTTTCCTGGGAGGATGTTTTCATGCTCCTTTCTCCAGTTTTTACCTCTGTGTCCATATTGCACTGAAGTACACCTTAACCTTGACCTTGCTGAGATTAAATAAAACTACGTCACACGGGTGCTGAGCTGTTTCTCAGGGATGGATTTCAATCTACTGGGAGTGGCAGTCTCAGCATCCTGAACACCACATCATCCTGCACACAGAATTGATCTCTTCATGACATCCCATATCTGTGCTGCCATTAGAGGCTGTGCTTTTATCATCACATCTTGGTATTTTCCATGAGGGGCAGCAATGACAAGGACACCATCATTTTTTGACACAGGTGGTGTTTGCAGTCACATCCCACCTATGGATGATGCAACACGTGTTGGAAATATGATCCCTTCCCAGCTGCATGCCCTGGACTCGCTCATATTGGCAGCAACCAAAATATAAAGTTAATTCTTCATCCCTGAATAATAAACATGCCACAGATATGCTTATTGGTTAGTGTGTTTGTAGAATAATTTGGTTGGAATTGAGCTGTGGGGTCCACCCAGTGCCAACAATGCTTGAAGCAGGACCTCCTGTCAGCCTCAGACCTCTGTCCAGGCTACTTGGGGTGGTGCTGGTGCTCAGGTAAGTCCTGTAGTAACTGTGGTCATTTGCGTTTGCAACCTGCAGAAAATCTGGATCCCAGTACTAATCTCCATGTACCATGGATTTTGTTCAGTTGTGTCTTACTGCATACGATCATAAGAGAGAATAACCCCCCCAATTTAATCACTAACCAGAACTCCTCTCCCAGTCTTGGCTTCTGCTGTAGAAGAGAGCCACCAACAACTAGTTCAAAAGTAATTATTTTTATTTCAACTCTATAAAGTGTACAACAGGCACTCGGCAATTACAGCTGCAGGGAAAATACAGAGCAAAACAAAAGCAGTTAAAGTTCATGAAAAAAAAGGTCTTAAATCCACATCAAAAGAATGCAACTGGCCAGGGACCGATGGATGACTGACATTTGTCTGACAAACAAAACCTCTTTCATGTAGGAAGAAAACTGGAAAAAATAAGAATCTGAACCAAAGGGATAGTGTAAAAACAGCGTAAATTGGGACTTGGGACAATGGGCAACTCAGAACAAAAATTTCTCCTTTTGCCAGTAAGGCTCTAAAACTGCCCAAGTCTCGGTGTTATGGCTGGTTTACACAGCCAGGAGCTGTGGAGGACAAGGAGCTTCCGGCTTCCCAGCTCAGCTTTGTGAGAGCGCTGAGGACTCGCCTCCACAGTAGTTTGCATATGGGAGTCAGGGGAAAAGCACAGATCCTGTTTTGTTGAGCGGTGCAAACCAGCTACGCCTTTGAGTCAAGCTTTCAGGTCAAAACACGCAAGTCAGGTTGCACACCGAGTTGCTCATTGTTTTTTGTGTGTGAGAGATTTCTAAAGGGGTTTGTATAAGACAGGAGGTTGGCGTTGGACAGCATGATGGGTTGAATCTGCACACCTTAGCAAAACAGGAATACCTGTCTACGGACTGATAGGATGTCATATATTAATTTGACCTGCACATAACATTTATACATTTCACAGAAATGACTCTGTATCTCATTAACAGATACACAGCTCTGGTACACTGAACAGAAATAAGAGAACGACTTCATCATTTCTGTAGTTCATCAATATTATATAATAAAGGCTTAGAAATTGGTAGCAGAAAGAACTGTAAAACGCAGCAAGCTAAGAAAGGACAACATTTTGAGGTGTGTTTGTCTTTGTCATGCAGCATAACACCAAATTTGTAATCTTTTTTTATAGGATGCCACAGATTTAAGGCACTTGCAACAATGCCAGATAGCTAGTCATGTTCTAAAACTATGGGACAGATGAGTTAACAATACAGTTGACATAAAGTTTAATAATACTGACAATTATGACATTAATTCAAGTCTACCTTGATCTAAAAACATTACATTACAAATAAGAAAATGAAGTAATAATGCCATGGAACTCTAAAAGAAAAAGTTATATGTGTACCACAAAATATCAACACGAAAATACCTATTTACATAAATATTTGCTTGTGGTCCTGTTGTTAAATAAGAGTTTGCTATGGATAATGCAGCACTGTGAGAAGCTACAGATCATCTGTGTCTTAATGACACCAACCTTAATGCACTCATTTTAAATATGGGAGCTGCTTTCCCCTTACATAGATATGCCACTGTCCCATATATTAAAAAAAGGAGACCAAGAAGAAAGGACAGTAAAGTGGAAACATAGAAGCAATTCATCATTGTGAATATATATATATATTTATATAAAATGCAACTCAAATATATTACTTATAAACGAAGGTGGTTATCATATACATATGCTAAGTATGTTTAAAGTATGCTTAGGAAAGGTGATGAAAGTCAAGTGAGGTGTTTGATACCAAACTTATATTCCATATAGTCCATGCTGCATGCCGCAGGTATTAATAACCGTGCTTGGCACAAGGAAAAAGGGATAGGAAAAAGAAAAGTAACTCAGCCCATTTTAAAACCTTTTTCATGTAATGTTTTCAGGTTGGCCCCCAAACTCATTGTGATGCTTTTCCTCCCGGCAACCCCTTAACTGACAACTGCATCTCAGCTACCGAATATCATCATTCTGGGACAAACTCTTCTCTGTGTTCTTCTATAGAAAGTTAGCAAATACAATAAGTTTTCTCCTAAAATGTCACTGCATCATCGAGCGAAAAAACAGGGGGATGAATGTAAAGAATTCAGCTTTTAGGTAGCAGCCTGTTTGCTAAGTTGCCTAGTGATTATGTTAGCCCTAGTACTCAGCATTGGCTTTCAGTGTTTTCCATCCCTCAGATAAAGGTTGAGAAGCCAGTAGTTGATGTCTTTTCCATATGGTTTTGAAAGTGAACAAAGTTTTAATGATTAATGAATAGCAGAAATAACCTGAAGTTACTGTGTCAATGGTGTTGCCTCACCCTTTGGAAACTTAGGAAGGAAATTCAGAGACACAGACTGGTTTCAAAGGCATCACGATGACTGAGCTCTTTAGTTTGCTATCAAACATCAGACATTGTCAAAGCTGTCAAAGAAGGGGAGAAAAATACCTTTCTAATACATTCTATTTAAAGTTCCTTCAATTAGAAACATGGGAAAGAGTTGAGATTTAGCACAGGGGAAACATTTTTACTATGAAAACACACATTTTCTTTGTACTCTGCAGGCAAAAGTCATGAGTGACTTTTTAGCAAGAGCTGATCTTTCGACTTCCAGTGTATACAGCTATTCTTGGCTGCCAAGCTCTTGGCAGCCCTGAGATGAAATGGGGCAGCACCTGCTAATATTTTGAGGCAGGGTCTGTTACAAAGACTGAAAGCCGACTTTTTTGTTGGTATAATGGGATAAACTTTTAGTCCCATGGATATGCGATAAACAGGCACACAGGACAGATTCCTATTACATCCTATAAATCAGAAGAGACAGTATTCAAACAAAGGAAAAACAGTGGAAGTGAGGAAAAAGTGTATATATGATAATACTATAAAAGCTGACTCAGCTCTAGCTATCCCTGTGCTTTAAACACGATCACTGGGGTCCTGGTACAGCAGAGACATGGAGACTTTGCACAAACACATCCAATATCAGTTTTCCATTTATTTCCACTGACTTTCCTGTGGTGTTCCTTAGTCTGGTGAGGCACTAGGATTACATTTTTATGGGCAATATTACAAACAGAGCCAGAAAACTGGCCCAGTACCACCTTTTATTATAACTAGCTCTGCACTGAACATGGAAGTGATGCAGACGTAAAGATGTAAAATTATCTAAGAACATGACGGAGAATGATGCTTCTTGCTACATATTTCTGAAGTGGTGGTTGACTGAATAGGTATATTCACAGATGAGGGATGTACATAGCACCTATAAAGTACATTATGGGTCTTATGTTTTCCCTTTGGGTTCCAAAAAGACAAAACATAAGCTTAGTTTTATGCCTAATAGCTAATTAATAAGACCAGGGGGCTGCTGTCACTTTATTACAGGACCATTATTTAAGCACTATTTTATATGTAAAATGGATTAATTTTATGATTTTTTTCTCATGCAGTTATGTATTTGTATCAAGGGAAAGGAAAAAAACCCAAATAAATATGGTGTTACAGTATGTTCTCAGCCGTATGAGAGAAGTGACCCATATCTGCCTTAACAGGATCTAGAGCAGTTGTGCTTTTGTTTTACCAGGCTAAAAAAGAAATTCTCAAAAATAAAGAGGAACTGTAACATTCATTCTTGTCATGAATACTGCTCGGAAAGAAAAAGAACAAATTTTATCACTGCTTTGACATGAACTCCTTGACCAGTACTGTTGTGGTCCTCCTTTGTTCCTACACTGGCCTACAGTAGAAGACCTATGGGTTTTGAAGGGTGGGAGTAGCCAAAATCCTGCACTGTATTTAGCTACAGCACTTAACAAATTACTATTGATCCTACTGATAAAGCCAGAACCTTGCAGCTAGAATTAAGTGTGTCTTGAACTATGTATCTCTCGACTTTTATAATTAAGAGCGTAGCAAGATCATCGCAGTGATAGAAAACATATTTCTTTACTGGTGAAAGGCTTTGCGTCAGGACCACCATGTCAACTGCTATTTTAAGTTTGAACATAAAACATGAAGAGCACTATTGTCATCTAAGCAATAAGTCCTAATGCCACTGTAGTTACTGTAGCAGCATCAATCAAGGCATCATGGTGACCCCGAGCACTAATCCTCCCCAATTCTTTCAGTTTCGCTGGCAGCCATGTCCCAGGAAGCTGTCTTCAGCAAGGCAGAAGCAGGTAAGAGAAATACATTAAAAATCTATGTCCCATCCTGAGTTGTCATCAGGGGGTGGTTCATCACTGTCCTCTGGGAAGCTGTCAAAATTGCTTGTGTCTGTTGGAGATGCAACCTGCAGAAAGAAAAGAGTGACAAGAAGGTGATGGTCATCAGAATGGACCTCTGCAGACATTTCCTCTTGATCTCACAACCATGGTCATTCAAGAGTGTTCATTGCTAACTGCAGCAAGGAAGAGAAGTTCTGCATCCTGCAACTTTTTGCTGAATCCCAGGAGGACTTCCCACAGATCCCCTCCTCTAATGATCCAGGCCCTCTAGGGTCTCTAGCTTAAAACCAACTGTCCTACCCATTGGTACGAGGTCATCAGAAAAGACTTGGGAAATCTCTGGCCTTCTCCCTGCCCCTGATTTCCAATTTATGGCTAGGATCCTGAATCTGAGAGGCTGGAAGCTGGGGCCTGCCACATTTGAGTTTCCTGACAAGTGTTGCTTGGTCTAGTGGGCCTATCAGAGAAACTCATCAACTCATCTTCCTAGGATAAAGGGCAAATACCTTTCTTCGGTTTTTTTTTCCACTTTATGATGGTGACTGAAACTTCCTCACACTGAGACATTCAATGTAATTTTAAAAAAAGAAGAAACTATACAAAAACAGACCTGCAGCTCTCCAGACCAAAATTATCAGTGAAATCAGTCGTTGAACCTGTACCCCAAGTAGCCAGTGCAGGCTGGAGGTGAGTGCCCTTGCCATGGGAATTCTGGTCAGGAAACACTGTCATTTTAGCCATTTCACTAGTGCAACTAGTGGAAAAGCCACAGCCAGAGGCCAGTCTACAAATACATCTCCAGCAGTCCAGAAGATGTATTTGATGCTGGATGCTGCTATAAGCCTTGGGAAACAAGAGCTCCTGCTTCAGCTCTAGATGTAATTTGCTGCCCAGCTATATCAGCACTTTCCTGCTGCTGAAAACATCTGGGGGAAAGTTAAGGCTCTTGAATACCCAAATAATTTTGGAAAAAAACAAAAACTGTAAAAGCTTAGTGGAGTACTACAGACTGATGTGATGCTTCACTGTGTACTGAATACTGTGATTTTGTTCCTTTTGAGTTATCTGGATCTGTTTACTCTGTTGGTGCTCCTCCACCCTTCAGGTCTTAACCCTTGGGGTGCTCTACACTTTTTCTCCTCCATGGTGCCATGGGATGGACCATATTCCTCTGTTTCTCTCAGCCCACCCCATGTGAGGTCTCTCTCTGGGAGCACAAGTGTTGGAGATGTATGTACAAGGTACCAGCTACCAAACTGTAAGAGATGCAACTGCTGCGGCCATTCCAACCAGTATGCACACAAGAAAGAACTTCTAGCAAAGGCCTCTCAGCAGTGATGACAATGTGTAAGTCAACTTCACTGGGACAAAGCATTTATGGAGCTCCCTGGGGCTCCTCTGCAGATGTCTCCTCTGGAAGCACCTAGCAGGCAGTTTTTTTGAGCTCTGGTTAGTTGAGTCTTTAAGGGAATTAAGTCCTACTTTGGGAAATGGATTGCAATTTGTGTTCATCTGACAAAACAAAAAGCCTGAGTATATCAAACACCTCAAAGATAGAGGGTTTTCTTAGAAGAAATACGATTAAGGGGAAAAAAAAGGTTGGATGCGTTGTTACTCTACTGATTGACATTATGTGATGCTAATGCTGTTGTGTGTGATTCCCCACAGTTCTGAGGTTCAGGTCACCTATGTGGCCTGTAGCTCTTTACTGTTGGAGACATGGGAACAAATGTCCTCTAAATGCCCTCTCCTAAAATTACCTCTTGTCCAAGAAGATAAAGTGCAAACGGCTTTCTGGTTGCTTAACAACATAAGGGCTTGCGATGAATTATGGTGGAGGGATCTGTAGATCTTTCTCAAAGGCAGAATCTGTGATGCCAGACAGCACATCTTTGGAAGACTCAAGAGCTTTTAAGGACAGACACTGTCACTGACTTCTGCTGTGGTGTCGAGGGTCAGCTGCTCCCTGAAGCTATGTCCTAGCAGTAGGATGTAAATTAAGATCTTTCCTAAAATTCCACGGAATAAGTACTAAGGAGTAGCTTTTGATTGCCTCACTGGTAATACCACATAACTGCTGATAAGAGTTAAAGAGCTGGGGAAGGCCTTTTTTAATTAATAAACAAACAAACAAGCTAGTCTCTATGTTTAGCCCTGCTTGCTCCTTTACAGCTAATAAGTAACTAGCAGAGATGCACTGATTGATGTTAAAATGTATTTCTTTCCCAGAGCTATGTATTTTGGGCCCCTTTTCAGACATGGCTCTTACTAGCAGTTTTGACTTTTGCCAAAGCAACTGAAAAACTTGTGGAAAACAAAGCTGAGCAGGACTGACAGCTTTGGTGTTGACAAGATACACTAGTTAATGGAGGAAGGTTTTGGAGAAAATCTCATGAGTATGTCTAGAGAAGATATTACTCTTAAGAGCTCGAGGAAAGAGGTAGCTGTGTTGAACTGGGATCAGGTCAATGTGTGCCTGTCAGCATTCAGTTGTTCTGGGAGAAGGATTCCTCTGAAGAGGGAAGGATGCTCCCATCTATTTTGGACAGCCCTGATAGTGGTGTGCTGGCCAAAAGGGTAACAGGAGATCACTCTCTTGGGCGCAATCACAGACTTATATTCCTTGGTAGCATATTCATAGTCCCATGAACATACAGCCTTGATGATGCCAAGAAATAATGCCAATGAAGTAAACTGGCTGTTCACAGAACCCTTTTCTACTACTGAATTGGAATACAACTGAAAAAGCAAAGAATGAGTGATTTCCTGCACAACAGACTGGAGAGCAGCCTTCCTCTAGGCAATGTCAAAGAACCAGAGGCCATTTCTGGTAGTGGAGCAACATCCCAGCTTGGGAATGTCAGGAAGCAATTCATGTCCATAGAGAGGAAATACAGCTGAAGTCACTGCTGCTAGTTGTGCTGTCTGAGAGTTAGATATGCAGGGTCCATACATATATGGGGTAAAAGCAGTATTGGAAATACTCTTACAAAAGTAAAAATTCATGAAAAACAAATAGAGAAACATATTTGAGCATTTCAGGCTACACTGACATCCTGTACAGGTAAACCAGGAATTGTAACTGGATATAAAGGAGCAAACTTGAGTTTATATTGTGATTATGAAATATGGAGAACAGTGCTGCTGACAAATTGATAGTCATTAAAAAGAAGCTTACCAGAAGAGCCATAGTTTTGATTTATAAAACATTTATATATTCTTTGGGTATCCTGCTTTAGGCAGATATTTGCTAAGTCCTGCTTTCCCCACTGACTGTCAGTAACTTCTACAGCCCATACAGCAAAAGGTGAGGGGGGTGCAAAACCCTCTGCTTTTTCATAGCAGGAAAAAACCTTTGGGATTGCAGATTTAGCCCTGGAGCTGTGCCTGCCACTGCTGCAGGAGGTGCCGGGCCATCGGTAGAAAGAGCAAGGGGCTGCAATTAAACATGATTGCTAATGTCATTCTCTTGGTGATCCTGCGGGAGAGGCATGGAGGGAAAGGATTAAGTTGAAACAAGGAGGGGAGGCTCCAGAACAGAAGGGGGCAAGGTAATTTCTATCAGCTAATCCTGTTTGGTTTCTCTTTGTGGCAGGCTTTGTGGGTAAAGAGCTCACAAAGACATCAAAGGAAGAGCTTTGCTCCAAAGGAAAATGAGTCCAGCCCTTCCTCCATGTCTGCTCCCAGTTAAACATAAACTAGGTGGTAACAGGGCTTTTCATGTAGGACACAGACATAGGAAAAAAGAAAAGACAGAAGAGGTTAATGCAAAAGAAAAGGGAAATGGCATACAAATCCCAAAGAAGTAAGAATAAAGGAGGAAGAAAGAGGACACATTTGAGAGAAGGGGTGAAAGTGGCAGTCCTCACTGAAATGTGAAAAATAGATGAAAAAATAAGCAGAGCAATTGCAAAAGAGAAAAATATGTAGTAGTGAGTGGTTTGCCCTGATCTCCTGCTGAGAAGGGTATTTCATCGCAACCATGCTCTCCCCAGACTGCTTTCTCCTATAGGAGACTGCCCAGAGACCAAATATGACTGAAATGGCTTGACTTTTTCAAGCATCTTCAGAAGAAATAAAGCACAGGCTGTTGCCACTTTACTGCAGTGTACTAGTGCCTGCAGCTCATAACATTCATGTAGAAGAAACTTATTGGCTGTGAAGGAGAAAATAATTAGGAAAACTTACACTTGGTATTATAGGAGGTGTCAGCGTCCCTTTTCGTAACCCTTCCCAGTTAAAGCCTTCAAACCACCTAGAAGAGAGAGAATAATGGAACAGTTGCACATACAGTGAAAATCTCTCTGTAGCATAACATTAAATTGAAATTGCTTAAACATTGTGTTTCATCTCCCACAGTTATCAGCTTCAAATTGTCTAATTAGCCTTAATAATTCTTCCTCTCAACTTTATATGTTTTTTGAGGGACTGAAAATGAAGCGTGTGTAGAAACCAAGTGGTGATACCATGGCAAGTACAAATTACCAGTGCTCAGAAGAAAACTGTTCCTTACTGCAGATGTTCTGGCAGCTGTTCTTTTCTTTCTATGGAGTCAATCCATCCCATACGAGGCCTCTAATGTCCTTTTTTTGTATGATATTGGGAGCTAAGGGCATGCATAGGGATGTCCTCCTCCTGGTTTGGACACTTGACATTTGCTCAAGCCATGGCCAGCTTAGATGAGTGAATGAGCCCTGAGCTGAGTTTTCAACCCTTTCACTCAGAATGTCCATCCAATCCACTTCTGTTGCTTTAGGTATGGGAGAAGAATCAGCACGGATGGATGAGAAGGCCTGCTTCTGTGATGGGTCTCTAACTTGTTCTTATCCTGCTCCTGCAGGAACTTGTAAGACATCACTTAACAGCTCTGCCATCAGACCAGAAGTGACGATTAATTAACATTACAGATAGGGAAAGAGTGTGTTGGGCTTTGGGGAAGAAGGGAAATTGAGGAAAACCTTGGAAATTGATTCTGCAAACCAAAAAATCCAAGCAGGCAGTGACTCTATTTGATTGCTTTCAAATGCTTTTTTGCATTAGACTGAAACATAATGGTCAATGTGCAATGCATTTTGCTAGAGGAAAGGCTAGAATCTATACTAAACACTGGGGGAAAAAAAGTCTGATGGAAATTCAAATAGGATCTAAAGCATACAGAAGGCAAGTATTATTTTGCAGAAAATTGAAGTGTTTGAAATGCACGTTTTTGTGGATTGGATCTGATGATTGGTAGAGGAGACACTTACTTGTGCTTTTGGATATCTTTCACTCCATTTTTCAAATTCCCTAACCTCTCTGATGGATTATCCCTATAAAATAAATAACAAATTGGTTACTTTCTTAATTCTTCTGAACAATTAATTTCTTTGCAAATAAGATCATGGTAATTATATTTCATGTGCTTACCTGCATAGTTTTTTAATTAAATTAGCAGCATTTTTGGCAATCTTCTTTGGAAATTCAATCATGTCTATTCCCCTTAGTATGATGTTATAGGTCTTCATGGGGTCTGGGCCTGAGAAAGGGGGACTTCAGAGGGGAGAGGAAAATAGAGATTAAAAGTTTGCCTTTAAAATAGCATTGAGGATTGATTAAAAAAAAAAAAGACTCCAAAGCAAAAGAGTACCCTACTGAAATGAGAAAGGGCAGATGACAACGAGCAATGCTTTGCTTTCTGTAATCTTAACAGTTTCTCCATCAAGGAGCTCTGATACTGTCTGGATTTCAGTAATATTGGCTGCAGGGAAGTATCAAAGAGTAAAGTTTTGCAGAGCAGCACATGCTAAACCTCTTCTTTCCATAATGGCCCATGAACCAACAGTGTGAGGAACAAGGGTCTGAGTAATGCTGGCTGGCTTACAGTGATATGACATGCTTTCAGTGGAGATTAATTAGGTTTCCATCAGTTTAACAGAATAGTGGCTTAGGTCCATCCCTAAAGGATAAGCCAGGATTGAGTGATGGGGGATGATGTTAGGAAGTGCCAGGAAGCCTCTACTGCCAACATCAGCACTAATATACACATTCAAAACTATGTAAGGGAAAGGATGGATGTAGGGACTCAAGTCCCCATGGTCTATCTCCTCCTTTTCAGACATGCAGCAGCCCATCATAGCACCTCCCCAGTTAAACTGCAAAACCTTTCTCTTTCACCACCATGTTCAATTCATGTTCAATTCATGTTCAATTTCACCACCATGTTCATTCACCACTTAGGGCCAAAACTAACTTTTTGGTGCAATTTTACAACATTTCCCGATAGCCTGCTCATGTCTTGCCGTTTGAGGGGTCTGCATTGAAGCTGTGATTTAAAGTGGAAAAACTAATTATTAGGTTCAGCAGCACAGCGCTGTGCCACTACAAGCACACACCAGCTCTGAACCTTCCTCTTGCCTAATCAGGGTGACAATGGCAGAAATATTTGGATCTATTTTCAGCAGCGGTGCTGGCCCTGATGCCCATACCTGCCAGTCAGGAGTTCATACATTAAGATTCCCAGTGACCAGTAGTCTGCCGAAATGTCGTGACCTTTGTTCAGGATGATCTCAGGGGCTACATACTCTGGAGTTCCACAAAAAGTCCATGTTTTCTTTCCAAATCCTATTTTCTTTGCAAAGCCAAAATCGACCTGCAGAAAGGAGCAGCGTACTCATCAGGGCAGAGCACAAGAGGGAATGTCAGCCATGTGCTCTGCTCCTCTTGAAGTGAAGCAAAGCAGAAAAGAGGTTTCCTCGTGGGAATATTCTCCTAACTAAAGCACTGTGGGTCATTCCAGGACCAGGCAACCGCAATGACCTCTTAACTGATTTATCCTTTGTAATATAAAAGGAAGAGTCTCATGAAGGAAGAACAAATGCTGGCACCAAGAGTTTCTTGGAGATGAAACTTTGTATCATTCGTTTTTGCTTTTCTGTTTTTGTTGTTGTTTTGTTTGTTTTAACTCCCAGCTTTAACCTGAGAAAGGAACTATTTAGGCTAAATACTGACCATTTTGGCAGCTACTGAAAAGCTCAGATTTCTCTCCCAGGCTAAAGAGCAATGCAGTACAGCAAGTGTCCTCCCAGTTTGCTTGAGGCTGTTAGAATGTACTGGTGGGATCACAAAACGCAGCATGTCCCTATAGCAGTGCCCTTATGGCACTAGCAAGTATGGAAAATCAAATTATACTGGGAACTGAAGCTGCCCATTTTGGTCCAGGCAGAGATCATATTAGTAGGCTTACTGTATTTCTAGCTCTACCCCTCTGCCCTTCCCTGCCTCAGTGCTGTGACTGCCCAGACCTGTGGTCTGTAGCAAACTCTGCTGTCTCTTCATGGCTGTGAGATGCTCCTATACCTGCAACGGTCAGGAGCAAAATGTCCTACATAGTTACAGTCCCACTAAGGATCTGGGACACTTCTCGTACTATCCTGCACATATCTGGGGGGAGATAAAAATGTCTAAAGAGCTGGGGGACAGTGATAGGACCATAAGACATCCAGGTCCAGATCCTCCTACAGCAGAGAGAAGGACAGTCCTGCACCTAATGGCCCTCTATTAACCAAAAAAATTGCTGGAGCTCCCCAGCCTTAGCAAAATGCTGCAGAGGATAATTTCTGGGGTAATTCATTATGTTTAGTGTCACAGTGAAACACAGTGGCTGCCACCAGGCTACAGAAGTCCATGATGCTGACAGTCTGACTTCCTGCTCCTAGTTGCTGAGGCCACTCCCAAGTTCCCTTCCCAAAGGCAGGGAAGAGTCCCCAACACAAGAAGCAGAGACCTTGGCCCCCTTGCGACTCTCAGGGAAGGCATCAGCCTCTCCTGGAGGCAGCTCTTTTTAGGGGTGTGTTGCTTCCCATGGCCTCCCAAGTGCTCACAACCTCCAGCACCTCATAACAAGGGAAATATCTCTTTTCTTCTCCCCTTCTCCATGGTATCACCTGGGCATTCGGGATGTACCTTACATTTAGGGCACCTCTGCAATCATTTTCAAGGCAAAAACATAATTTGAGTGAATAACGCAACACAGTGAAACTCATCAGGAACTCCCTAGTTTGGGGGTGGAGGTCTTGTACATACTGCCATCCTGTTTTGAGGAGATGGCTCCTGCAGGGGGACAGCACCAAGAAGGACCTTGACTTTCTGGGAAGACCAGCTTCAGGCAGGGCCTTATGCAGTTTTCCCAGAGGAGCTTGCGCAGATTAGACAGGAGTGTTATCAGTGCTAGCACACAAGTGGCCCTCCTAAAGCAAGAAGCTGCATTGTGTTCAGCAACACCATCCAGAGCAATTAGTAGTAATTTCTTGCCATGATAGAGTCATGAATAATATTTCCATTTTCCATTAAGAATGAATTTATAATTACTTACACAAAGGACCTGACATAGAAACAACAGTGTATAAAATTTGTTCCATCAGTCACCTATAAAGCCCACAAATGCAAGTCCTCCTGCTCTCCCACCAATACACCTATTCAAGTAAACCATTAATCTTTCAGTAGCTTCAAAACAGCTAGGTTGATGTCTCCTGGTGCTGTTCTCGAAAGTTTTTCACTTCAGCAACACAGATCTGAATTTTAAGCCAGAATTAGTGTTTCCCAGCTCAACTGTACCCTGAGCCTCAGCCTGCTGGAGGTCAGGAAGATATCCTGGTGGTGGGTGACAAACACCCATGCCCTGATCTCATATCAGCATCTACTGATAGCAACCTTCAGAGACAGGTCCCTAAACTGGGAGGGCTTTGCTTCTGAACCTCTGTGGCTAATCCCGTATTCTCCTCTACCCTAACATCAGTTAGTAGCAGTGACTTTTTTGACAAACCAGATATTGTAGGCACTTACCAGTTTGGCATAACCTCGATGATCCAGAATGAGGTTTTCTGGCTTGAGGTCCCTATAAATGATCCCTTTGGAATGCAAATAGGCAAAAGCTTCGACCACACATGCTGTGTAAAACCTGGTTGTCGAATCCTCAAATGAACCTCTACATAAAATGAGAGAGGGAAAGGGGATAAAGTGATTAGCTCTCTTCTCTTATTTGACTTCAGTCTGCTGTTAAAATCTCTATACAGTTTAGTAGAATCACTCTTACACCTGGAAATTGCCTGTTGCTAAAATTCACCTTTGGCCAAGCCATTGTCCATCATATTTGAGAAGCTGTGGCATTTGAGTGAAATTCCTGCTGACTGGAGAAAAGGGGAAATATAACCCCCATTTTAAAGAGTTAAAAAAAAAAAGACCCAGGGAACTACAGGCCAGTCAGTCTCACCCTGGTGCCAAGCAAGATCATAGAGCATATCCTCCTGGAAACTATGTTAAGGCACATGAACAATAAGAGGGTGACGGGTGACAGCCAACATGGCTTCACTAAGGGCAAATCATGTCTGATAAATCTGTGACCTTCTATGATGGGATAAGGGAAGAGCGACTGATGTAATCTACCTGGACTTATGCAAGGCATTTGACACTATCCTGTACAACATCCTTATCTCTAAATTGGAGATGGATTTGATGGATGTGCCACACTGGAAGTGTTCAAGGCCAGGCTGGACAGGTCTTTGAGCAACCTGGTCTAGTGGAAGGTGCCGCTGCCTATGGCAGGGGGCTGCAACTGGATGATCTTTAAGGTCCCTTCCAACCCAAATTATTCTATGATTCTGTGATTTGCATCTTTGAAATTAGCATCTTTGCCCTCAATCCACCTTCATACCAAACAATCATATCTGAAATATTTTAGGTTTCATTTTATAGTTTCATCTTGTGGAATTAAAATTTACAAACCATTATCTTGTAAGCAAAAGGTGATTTTTTTAATCATAAACTTTTGAGTGTAAAGCTATTTTGTGCTGTAGAGATCAAGAATTCCCGTACTAACATTCATAACCAAGACAAAAGGCAGAAAAATTACAGTTGCTAGGACTTGAAGTATTAAATGCAAATTCAGCATAAACTGCACCATATCCCCCAGCCCACCAGGTGCTGGCGATGTGAAATGGCAGAGCTTAGAAGCACATCTAAGCTAGGTGGCAGCAGAACCCCGATTTAAAGCTGAGAGAATTAATGAAATTAACAGGCTCCGACCAAGGCAATGAAAAATACAAGCTGGCACTGCTAACTTTGCTATGCTTCTTCTTTTAATGGTCCAGAGATGGCATGCTGTTAGGAAAAGCAAGAATTGAAAAAATTTCATTCTAGGTAATTAAAAAATAACTTAATCTTTGATTTCCAGTCAGTCTTTCAGATACATTTCTTTCACTTTCCAAATTTAATTGTGTTCCAATCAAGGTCCTATTACATAGTTACAGGCAATTCACCGCACCTTTTCCTGCCCCATGGATGATGTATTATGTGCACGTCCCACACACACCTGTGCAACCCACCTGCCACCTACTCACACAGAACCAAAACCAATTGCTGCAAGGTCAAAACCTCCCAGGGCAGGAAATAACAGGACCACATTTGGCTGTGCATTACAATGTGGTATGTAATTACATGCTTTCCTATTTTTTTCCATGTCACTTCTGCATCCTGATGGTGTAGTGCTCCTTACAGAGTGAGGACTTGACGCACGATCCTGTTTCCCACTTTGATGAGCGGCCCCCATGTACTATGCAATATGTGGACTAAAAGCCTATGCAGAACTATTGATTTCCTCCTGCTCACTGCTGTCACAGCTGACTGTATCATAAATATTAAGAAGTACTAATAGATATTATTTATGACAGTGCCTCCATGAAAGAGGTAGATGTTGCTATTCACAGTTACTGAGGGTGGGCAGCAGAGCAAACACAGATGAAAAAAAGCAGGTCTTTCTTTGGGATGGGAAATTGTGATTTTTTAGATGACTTTGAAGAGCTCTGTATTTTTTACCCTGAAAAGGCACTTCTCCATGGATTTCATTCGCAACTGTGAACTCTCACTTATGCAGTGCTGCCTTAGGGCCTTGCTTTACAAAATCCAGAGTGTAAAATGGCCATTTAGGCAGCAATGCTTAAAGGTGTAGCGCTAGAAGGACTTTAACTCCTGGAGTGTGTCTTGCAGGAGTCCAGCAAGACTGGCTTTGACGCTGCACCTCCTGAAATGCCTGAAGGGTCACTCTCTGACATCACACATGGTACCCAAAGTCTTAGCCTCTCTTAAGACAGTCCCGTGTTTCCCTGTCAGGTGCCTCAGCCTCCCACCAGGCTTCCAAATGCAAGAAAAGATGGCTTGGGCACCAAGAACACAACTGTAATTTCTGTGGTTGCAAAAGGCTGTTATTTTAGGTCATTAAAATTAATTTAAATAATTATTTTTTTAATTAAAATATGCTGCCTGCTATTTAGGGGTACCTGTTAGAGATGAAGACAGAGAAAAGACAGTCAAAGACTGTCATAGATGCAATTCATCACGTGACTATCATCGCTTCTATCACTACCTTCTGTATCTTTCCACAGGTGCCATGACAAAGCAGCTCTGGACAAGTCTCTGCTTACATAAAGCCTTGTACATGTTGGATACAAACTAAATCTGTCCTTATTCTCAGTTATAACACTTTGTGTCTAGTCAACTGCATAGGAACAAAAATAGCTCATCACCTTTCTGGGATCTTAAATCAAACACACATTGCATGGTAAGATCCAGATCCTGACCATGAAAGATAAAGACGTTTGGTTATCTAGAGGCATATGAGAAAATATTCCACTTTGTAGGACAACAGTTTCTTACAACTTACCTGTCCCTGAGAATTGTCCAAAGCTCTCCACCTAGACAGGCTTCCATCAGCATGTACAGGTATTTGCTGTCCTTGAATGTCCTGTAAAGCCTGTCATTGAAAAGCAATATCATAAATAAAACCACTATACAAGCGAAGACACCAAGCATTCCCACTTCTCACAGACCATTCACTTCATCCCAGGAAGCACCGCAAGACTAAAGCTATCTTTCAGAGTTAGTGCTACATTTAAGGAGATCATTTCGATGTCCCTTCTTGGGTAGGAAATACTTCACTGGAAAAGGATGGGCATCTGAGTGGTGAAGTGTATTGTGGACCTCAGAAGAAGAGGTCACGACTATTCTGGGTGCTACATATAAAATTTGCCATTTCTAATGGCGTAACCTGACACTTGGCTCTCCAAATGTGGTTGTAAGTTTTTCTACTGCTTTTTATAACATCCATATCATCTTGTTCTTCACACTACAAAATCCAGCTGCAGATCAGCGGCCTTATTTCCATTTGATCATTTCAAAGGAGTGCTCCCCAATTTGTGATTCATTACAGAACATAAACCCACTGATGTGGTAGAGTTTAAAGAGAACCTGATGACATGCAAGTATCCTTTTGTGAAGTGCTCTTCCTCTTCCCCCCAGGGACTCAATACGGAGGAAAAATGGCCTAAAGGGATAGATGGGCCAGGCTTTATGAACCTGTCTTCTCCAAGTGCAATCTAAAATGTGTGGCAAAATCCGTGCTGTGTGCATAATATGATCTATTAAACAAATGCAATTATAAAATTATGAAAACAAAAAAGGGAATTCAGTATTAGCTGAAAACTACTTCTGTACTTATTACATGAGTGGGTTACCAGTTTAAGTTGCCTGCAGAAACAAGCCTGCTCTATGCGGATACTGGAAAGGTTCTTTGCAGCTGCACTGTTTAGAAATTAATTTAAAAAATCCAAGCTCCACAGCAGAAGGGGATGCTGAGGGATATGGTGCAATTGCTGTATTCATGGGAGTTACCAAGAGTTAAAAATTGAAGGGCCAATGCCCCATGATACAAATCAAACAGGTGGTTTTGCAGATTCTAGCTCTTCCCACCTAGTGATAAATCTAGTTATTAATATATGTTTTTGAGCTGTGTGATAGACCAGGGATAAAACGCAGCAGGGTATGTTCCTTCCTAAGGCATACAGTTAAATATTAAATTAAGGTACATCGCAAAACATCCTGGCAGCTATGGCTTGGCTCCAATACGCTTTACATCATGATGCTAGACAATGTTTGTCTCCTGTGTTTGCTTAGCATCCAGCACACAGCTTAGCAGCAGTTACCTACTTTATTTTTTTGCCATGTTTAAAAGGCAAAGATCCCAGCAGCTGTAGCTGTGATGTAGGCAGGATTTTGGGTACTGAATATGCTCAGGTAGATAATATGAATATTGTCTACCTGAGAAATATTATATAGTTAAATATTCTGCTTGCTACCACAACAAAATTTAGAGAAGAAACTCAAAGCAAAACAGTATTTCAGATCTTTCTTATTCTAGTATTACCTATGTGACATTTAAAACCACAGTTATAACATGCTTCTTGGAAAAAGTTGGAACAAACCTGCTGACCATTTTATATGGTTAAAATTTATGAGTTAAAAAAAAAATCTTATTTCTTGCCAGTTGGACAAAACGTGATTCATCTTAGTAAATATTTAATCCAGATTAATGTTTACAGAAAACATACATATTCAAGAATCCAAAATGTGAGCAACTAAATATGTTTCATTTAAATGCTACTGAAATGCTAGTAATTTAAATGCTACAGAAATACGGCACTTTCTCTAGTTAAGGTATCCCTGCTGAAAAATTGCTTTCCAGAAAATTCTTTCTGCATCAAATTTGGCCTAAAACATGCAGAACAAAAAAAATATGGGTTATCAACTGTAATGGAAACATAAAGTTTATACATGATGAAACCACGGTATTTCAGCAAATCAAGCAGTCTTCAGTTTGAAATGTCACAATATTTGAATTATTTTTTTTATTTTTTATTGTTCATTGAAATGTTTGCAGATCCAATGCAGACATCCACGGCTCAACACTTGCTTGGCCCTTTACCAAACCCAGGTAATTTTGTTCTTGAGATTCTTAGTTTACCTAAAAGTAAATTTTATTTAGTAGTACTTGGACTCTTCTGTTTCTTTTGCCTTGTTTAATGTTTAATGCATTTTAGTAACCAAACTGAACTATTCTGCAAAGATTTTTAATGAACTTTTTCATGATGAATTAAGAAAACAGAGTTCTTTGGGATTTTTTTTCCCCATTCTGTTATCCCAGAGATTGTGTCCTTGCTCCAATGCCATTTTAGCCCTACCTTTCACCCAACATTTCGAAATACAATTAATCTACTGAAATGATAATATTTCTGCCTGTAGCACCCAGAAAAATATTATCCCAGCTGGTCCAAGACAGTGTATAAACAGATTATGAATAATTTTAGAATAGTAACTATAAGGCAACTTAAAATCCCCATGAATATACAAAAAGAGAAGCAAGGGGGAAAAGCAGACATGGAATTTGACAAACCAGTTATTCTCTAGCTATAGCACATGGAACAGCAAAAGGGTGAACTTTATGACTTAGAAAGTCCCTTCCCAGTGCAGGATTTACATGGGGTATTAAAAATACTTAAGGGATATTGTTACTGTAAAGGATGGGAATTGCATGATACGGAAGGAAAAGACATACATATAACACGTTCTTTTTTCCCTTGCTGGCTGAAAGAGTAAAAAGTGGGAATGAAGAAGTATTTATTTCATTAGCTATGAATATCAGTGGCTCCATTAAGAAACGTTTACGGGTTTGAGGTTTTTATTTAGAAGGGGATATTTCTGGAAATGATGTCAAAATGTACCCCCCCACCTTGGCTAGCCCCACACTTCATCTCCCTTTATATCCCCATCACAAGACGGTGCAGGCTTCAGAAGATAAATCTATAGGCTGAAATAGCCCGCAAGATATATTTGGCTCTAGCCTAAGTAACAGGGGCATGTTTGTGAATTGAATATTACCGAGTGAAGGAAACTGCAGCTGGGTAGGTTACTGAGCTGCAGTTGTCACCCATGAATCAGAGGCGAAGCTGTAGGCTCTGGGGGAATCCCAGGGATCAGCCCAGGAAGGAAACACCCCCCTAGAGACCGATGGGTGGCTGTCCCGGCCACGTGCTTGCCTTTGCATTTATCACAAGGATTTGGTTTCGCCCCTAGGTTAGTATGTCTCTCTGTAGCAATTTTTGGGAGCAGGGCTGCTCTCTGGCAAAGGCAAGTGTTTCAGGCATCTCTTTGAGGGTGGGACTAAGCACCCTTGGCTTAAATGAGAGGCTGCCTTTTTAGATTCCTCCAGCTGGGTGAAATGCATTGCTCTGCCAGAGTTTCATACCGCCCATTGTCCTTATCCTCATCTAAAACATATAAAGAACAATCTCTGTTTCCTCTCGACAGATACTCACAATCCTTGAAGAGTCAGGTAACTTTGATATTAGGATTAGGAAAAAAATGCCTGGAATCTGGTTTTATTGACTGAAGAATTGCCTCTGCTTAGGTCTGGTGGAGTGATACGGCTTTCGTTCATTTGCCCATGATGAGTCAAGGGATGCTGAACTCGATTTACCTAATCCACCCTAGAGAGAAGTGCTGGCTATAACTTTTATTCACATGGCAGTGAATGATCTGAAAAGATTAAACCCTAACCTTCCAGGTTCCTTTTGTGGGAAGAAAAATCAGAAATTAAGAATAAAAAGGAAAATTAACCTTGACCAGGGCCAATACCAAGTCATGGTGAATATATCTACATGGAGAATCGCCCATCAGAATCAGCAAGCTCTGCCCAGGCTGCAGGCTAGGGGGTGTGCTTGCTCCAGGACCCACAAAGCCATGTAAGCAAGGCATGGGGCCAGCACAGATCAGTTAAGACATGAGTTAAGTTTAGGCTTGGGTGAATATCCTCCATGGGCAGAGTAATCTCATGTTTGCCTGGGATAGACTTTATTCTACTCACTGCATTTGCAGTCCCCTGCAGAAAAGCTATGGCTAAAGGGTTTTTGTTGTGATGGATGTATTATTCCTATGTGTTTTTAGGAAAATCCGAGATCAGCTGTGCTTCACTCCCCTGTGGCAGCAACTAAAGCAGAGGGATGGTACCTCACAATGAAGTCCGAGTGTGCGCTCTGCATGATCTGCTTCTCTGAGCGGATGTGCTCCTGCTGCCTCGTGTCCACAATGTGACGTTTCTTCAGTATTTTCATAGCAAATGTTTTTGATTCTTCACTTTTCAATTGGACCTTGGGTAAAGCAGGCAAACACAACGGTTAGAAGCAAGGCAAATCCCTCTGCCAAACTGTGACAGTCCAGCTGCATGGATATGCAGCAATCCCACCACCCTACCTTTAAATAGCTCCTCTCACTCCTTCAGCCATCAGCTTCACTTCAGTATGAAACAGATTTCCAAATACTTGGCCTATTGCTAAATTGAAAAGCTATTTCTAAAACTCTATGTGTTTAGGGAAAACCCAGCCATCAGCACTACTCTCAAGTCAGATGATGTTGCTACCTAACCTACAACTTTCACAAAGCCTTTTTCTATAGCTAGTAATAAATGCACAGGCTCTCCAAGGAAATGCAGCTCTTGGATGTTTGTAGAGGATGAGCAGAGCTGACTTTTTAACAGCACTGCTTGGTCATGTCTGTACTTTCAACCTTAAGCCTCAGCAATCTATTTTTAGCCTTATTTCCCAAACAAGGTTGAAGGAAGTTGTTTGCTTGCTTGCCAGGGTAACACTGGTAACTTTTGAACCCTAGGCCATCCCCAGCCCACCCTGAGGGACTGGTATCCATCCCAAAGAGAGCTGGAAGGCAGCCATCTTTCCATTTTGGCCTTACCATCTTAGTCACCACCAAATGAGAAAGGAACCTTGCCGCCATTAACCTACCAGGCCTATTAGTTTGTTGAATTGCCCCAGCAGCTGTTCACAATAACATTGCCAGTTAAATACTTTGCCTCTTTATAGTAAGAGATGCCATTTGGCAACTTCTATTTTGGTTTTCCTTTAGGAATTTGGCTTCTGCCAGCAGACGAGTGTCTTGTCTGTTGTCAAGCCCCATCATAAATCCAGCTTGCCTTTTAGGTTAGGAGACAATAGTCATGCAATCACAATTTATTTAATATAATATCTATTTTTATATTTTCTTTGTAACAGAAATATGGACTGATATGAGACACGGCATCTTCCATGTTTTTCCCAAGCTGCATACCGTGCTTCCTCGGCATCTGCTTTGTTCATGTAATGGCTCAGGTCACAAAGAAAATGCAAAGAAGGATTGTATCCTCAGTATCTCATCTTTGTCAGAAATCAGACTGGTATTCTGATGTCCACAAAGACACAGCTTAAGGAAATCAAACTCAAAGGCTGATTCCCAGCTGGCAAAGAGATTTCCAAAATCACCACAAGTGATACAAAAATAAATATTAATAAATGAGAGTCTATGACCAAAGTTTTCTTGATTAAGTTCTTCAATATGTATACATGTTTGCATGTATTTTTCTATCTGTTTTAAAACCACTTGGGGTTTTGGTCTTCAGATTTGTGGCTTATTTTCCCTGCAGCCACAAGCATTTCCAAGCCCACATGAAGCTTTTCTTTTTCCAAAGGCTCTATTCTGTATTTCACACAGAGACTCATAATTATTATCTTTGCATGAAGCCAGTGTTTGCCATTTAATCTTCAGGGAGACAGGGTACAAAGACTTAAACAATCCACGTAGAATAAAGAAAAACATTTTTCCTCATCTATGCAGTAGAGCTGCAAGTTATTTATCAAACTGGTGCTACATAATGCTGCCTTTGCTATGTGGCTTGACCACAGCTCGAAGCGGAATGGAATTTTGCATTTATGGCAGACTGAAAGTGAATAAAAACATTTTGGGTTTAGGACTAGCTTTTGTTGTGTTTTTTTTCCATTTTTGAATAAATGGCACATGGACTTCAATTCAACTGTTTGAACTAAATCATTTGATAGTATTCTATCTAAATCAAAACAGGCTGCTTCAAGGAAGTAGGAAGAGGAGTCAGGTGGCACCCATGGAATGAAGACATGATGGAAGTTATGGTAAAATCTGGGATGAGCAAAATTTTTCAAAGTTTGCAAAACAAAAAAAAAAAGAAAAAAAGAAAAAAGGAACAAAAAGAAGATTAAGGTTTAATATGACCAAGCACATACTAATGGAGAACTTATACCTCTTGCTTTTGATGGTAATCCAGATTGCCTGGTTTTCCATCAGACCTGTGCATCTGGTAATGGACAAGCATAATCATAGAATCATAGAATAGTTAGGGATGGAAAGGACCGTCAGATCATCTAGTTCCAACCCCCCTGCCATGGGCAGGGACACCTCACACTAAACCATGCCACCCAAGGCTATGTCCAACCTGCCCTTGAACGCCGCCAGCAATGGAGCATTCACAACTTCCCTGGGCAACCCATTCCAGTGCCTCACCACCCTTACAGTAAAGAACTTTTTCCTTATGTCCAATCTAAACTTCCCCTGTTTAAGTTTGAACCCACTACCCCTTGTTCTCTCACTACAGTCTCTAATGAAGTCCCTCCCCAGAATCTCTATAGATCCTCTTCAGATATTGGAAGGCTGCTATGAGGTCTCCATGCAGCCTTCTCTTCTCCAGGATGAACAGCCCCAACTTTCGCATCCTGCCTTCATACGAGAGGCGCTCGAGTCCCCTGATCATAATCAGCTGCCACATAAATTATTTCAAATATAAGTCTGTGCAAAACTTTGTTAGGTATTACAGATCAGATTTGTTTTCTTTCCATCTGTATTTTTTAAGGTCAGGTTGTCCACTGACAAATCATAATGAACAGTGGAACCAAGAAAGTAGCTCCAGTAGCAAATTTATCAGTCAATTTGAACATGAAACATTAAAAAAATAAAAATTTAGCACTCTAAACTTACTTCAAACATTTCCTGATGTTAGTCTGTACCAGTCATCAGTGTTAAAAATAAACACAACAACCTTGTGGAGGCTCAGATGAATAAATTCCAATATTACAGAATAAAGGGTATTATGAATAAATTTATTAAGGTTTTTTTCAGGGATAGGAACTTACACAGCTTCAAAATAAGTACAGAAAAGGAAATTACTATGAGGAAACAGAAGGCAGTGGCTTTATTAGGTGTTTGACGGTGTCATCACTGCCACAAATGTTTAAATATAGAACAATCAGGTGGCTACAATTAGCTAATGAAAGACTTTGACCTAATGCCACAGGAGAACTTAGATCCATTTTACATTCCCACTGCTGTCGTGCTTCATAAGGCAGAAGACTTGTGAGAGTTTGGGAGCATGGGGTCATTAATTTGCATTAAATGCGCGGATACAGCAAAATTAGCTGCTGAGGTTTTGGACAATCTAGTTGCCCACCTGGAAGATGAACCCTACAGACTTCTCTTTCTTCAACATTCATGAATCCTCTTCTTGCTTTGGTGTTCCTGCCAAATGAGGTGACTGTGAGGACTACTTTTATGATGCAAATGGGGAGCACTGGGTATGCCCACATGATGCACTGGGGAGCCCCAGGTAATTCATATTATTCTTGCGGAGAGCAAGTTTTAATATTAAGCTCCTGAGAGTTCACAGAAAAAAACCAACAACCCTCATGTTTAATACCAATCTCATTTCAAAAGCATAAAAAAATATCTAGAAGTATAAAAACCCAAACAGGATTAACATTGAGAAGATGAGAAGAGCTGCTAAGAATACCCTGACTTTCAATTATAATGAGAAAATTAGCTTGCAGAGCCACAGAAGGCACAAGGATTTTGACTCTTTGCTCAAAGGTAGGGATATTCTGGGCAGAAAGCTCAGCCTCCCAAGGAAACCCACTACAAAATCTCCCAAACAGCTCAGAAAAGGAAAAAGCTTGCAGCTTTCCTTGGAAGGCAGTTTGCAAAGGAGTTTTCCCTGCTGCAAAGCTCACGAGATTAGCATTCACTCACTTGGAAGCAACATCTTGTATTTCAAAGTAAGTCCCCAGGACTATTGATTCAGTGGAGACCTGCTGAGCCTTGGGTTTCAATCCTTCTTCTTCAAGAGCAGCTGAGCCACTAAGAGGATCAACACAGGGTAACCACCAGCCTCCAATTTTCTCTCAACCTTTTTTTTTGCAAGGTAAAAGAATTTCTGGTCCCTTCCCTACTCACTTTTTTCACTCCTCTCCTTGCATTGACCTTACACAGTCGTTGCCTTTTCATCAGTGCAAAAATCTCCCAAATTATCTCTCTTGGAGATAATTTCACTGATTGTAAGAGCAAACATCAAGGCCACTGGAATATTGACATAGAATAGTAATATTAAAGTCAGGTATCTGATGAATACAGGCAGGAAAAAATAGAAATAACATTTATAGCACTGAATATACTCCATCCCTTTCTCTTCACCTTCATACACATTTCAGTTTTCAATTTTATGTCCACCATCATCACTGAGCTCTGGCACGTGGTCCATGGTTGCAATTCTGCCTCCAAATTGCATGGATCGCAAAAGACAAAGCAGGCTGAACAGCAAATCTACACCAAGAGCAGTCTCATAGCATCCATTCCAGTGCAATAATCCCCCAAATAGTGAACTCTGCTAAAGCTGTAGTTACTACTGATGCTCTCCTGGTCAGACTCCCTCCTGTTGAATCTGCTTGAACTCTTTCCTCACTGTTACAAATTAACTTCTGGGGGAGGATATAAGCCCTTTCAGTTGTGCAACAGAAATACATTTTCTCTCCAAAACAAGCAAACAAAAAAAAAGGCAACAGGGAGCACAGTTAAATAAAATACAACCACCATCTTAAAAAAGTGAGGTACAAAGCCAGAGAGTTAAGAGGTAAAATTAATTAGATCAGGTCATTCTGCAGAATTACGACCCAGGGAATAAACAGCATCCCATTGACAAAAGTAACAGGAGAAATTTTGTTTGTAAGTAAATAATCCAATTGTAGAAACAAAATAGAATGAGAAATAGTTGTGTTCATTTTGCACAGATACATATTTGCATCAAGATATAAAATACATATAAACATATACTGCATATGTTGATATGCATATCAATTAGAAATAGAAATGTAATATAAATGTAGTTGCATTTTGAAAAATATTCTGGTCCAAGCATCGTAGTGATGGGATATCACAGTCACACTTGGAGCCGTGGCTGCATCTTCAACCATCAGGTTTTAACCGGACAGGGCTACCATGGAAGAACCATACTTTTCTATCTTTTAGCACCTTTCTATTGCATGAGCTCACCTCATGAAGAAGCAGCTATTCCTTTCCTCCACATGTGCCATCCATCCAGCCCTCCCAAGCAAAGAAGCTCCAGAACATAAGGGTGGACAGGAGTCAAAGCAAGCAATTTTCTTCTGTGCTAGCTCCATGGCTGCCCTCTCCCTGCCTTGTGGTTGTGTAGGAAGCACCACTCATTCACATTCATTGCCTTTGGCTGTGCTTCAGTGTGCTGCCCCATTTCCATGTCACCAGGTGGGGTTTTTTTTGGCAGCGTGAGTCATTGTGACAAAGCTACTCCTGAGCAAACCCAAACAGGTGGGTAACTATCTGAAAATACATTTAAGAAATTCCCTTAAAGAGGACACAACAACAAAATGCAAATGCAGGGGAGAACAGAAAGACAAAAGGAGAGGAGGAGAGATGGAGAGGAGAAGGAGGACACGAAAAAGAGAAGAGATTCAGACTCTCTTGCTTTTCCAAGTCCTTGTTTTGTTAGACCTCAGCTGGCTTCTCCTTATGGCTCCCCATGCTTATATGAAAATGTTGGAACCATTCCAAAAGCTTTGCTTTGCTTTATGGTGTATAAACTTCTGCAACTTACAAAACACACAGTGCACTCAAGGCGTGATTTTTATTTCTTTTCACACAGCTGTAATTCATGTACATATAAATATGGTTCTATACCATAGTGCTTTTTCAGACTTGCTTGGAAAATGGATGTTGATGAGACAAAATCCAGAACTTGATGGAAAAAAGAGTAAATGGCTCTGTCGGTATGTTTCTTATCCTTCCTTTCTCTGCCTGTCTTTACTATGAATCATGTATGTGTATTATATATAGTCTACAATGTGAGTAATTTCCATGCAACTCCAGTGACAGCTGAACTGATACAATGCAAGCTGACCTTGAGAAACTGTAAAAACTAATACATTTTTACCAGAATGTAGAACAATACCCCACAGAAGGATCAAGTTCAGTGAACATTAGTGAGATGCTTGAACCCTGTCATACCTAGCTTGAAGACATGCTATTTTAACCGCATCTGTCTCATTCATGGCCAGTCTTCTATTGCTGCATCATTTTCTTCTAGAAGACAGCAAAGAAATACTGATTTTCGGAATTCCCATTCAGAAGTTATGCCTGTGAGTTACAGGTCTTGCATGGCTGTGGGTTTTCCAAGAAACCCTATGATTGTGCTTTTTTCCCCAAAGAGCTGCCACAAGTAATATCTGGAACTATGGTAATCTGTGTAGACACTTAAAACCATGAAAGAGCAACAGACCCAAGGGCACAAAAGCAAAGCTTAACGTATTTATATTTATATTGATATCTGAATTTATATTTTTAGTTTATGAATCCTTCGTTCATTTTGGCCGCTGCAGTGTTTGCCACTCAAAAATCTCCAGATTTCTTTCACTTATGTAATGGAAGTGCTTGAACAAACATGGACTTCCACAGCGTCTGGACACTGCTCACAAAAACCTTGGTCAGGAGCCTTTTCTGCTGATCTTCAAAGGCAGCTGTCCAGGCTCCCAGCTGAACGGGAACACACAGGGAGAAGAGTTTATGCAAGTAAAAAATATTTTGTTTACTCTGGAGATGTGGCTTTTTCCTAAACACACAGTAACAGTGAGCTTTTAGGAGCTGGACAGAAGCTTTTCTTGAACTCTTGTGTCCACAACTCACAGACCAGTTGCTTGTTGCTTGTGTCTCCTGTTGAACTTCCCTTGTGGGCACAGTGATACCTTTGTAATGACACAGATGCTTTTAGAGAGGGCTTTTGCTAGCTGTGCATTTTGGTATATGTGCATCATTCAGACAGAATGGAGCCAGAAATCTGTGTTATGAAATGCGAATCTCTTCATATCAAGCTAAATAATAACTGGTTCAACTGTAGCGCTTGGGAACTGAAGTGCAAATGCTTTTGCTTGCTGGGTATGTCCAAGGACCTTTATTTTCTGCTGTTTCCCAGCTAGATGCATTTGAACCAACAAAAATAGCAGCAGCTGTTGCTGAGCACAGCACTTGCAAACTGAACTCTCCTAATCCCAACAGCTGAAATGCACGAACAAAGCAGAAACTTCTACCCACCCCCAGCAGAAGAGTACAGCATGCTTTGTATTTATGATCTTCCAGGATGAAGAAGATTTCCTTATATTAATATTATTTGTTTTACACCTTGTTTTCTTGCCAGCATTTCTTTTTATTAGGCAAGTGAGGGTATAGCTTGCTCATATTTACGCCTTAAAGTCTACTGTGGTGCTCAGTATTTCAGATCTTTCCATTTGCGTTCTAATGTACTTTGCACATCTCCTAAAGGACAGATTTAGCTGCTCTCCTGACGTAAGGTTTAGAGAAAAATTGTAGTTTGCATATCCAAATTATAAGCAGGATACATGGTGCTTCTTACTGTATCCTTTCTACCTCATGCTCAACATTGCCGTAGTTTTGGGTTAGCTGTCTGCTGTGTGTGAATAGGCATGCTGATTGGACCAGGTTAGGCTGGAAAAAATAAGTCAAGGCTTAAAGAAAAGACCTAAGATGGAAAGAAAACACACGAAGCAGTTGACATCATCTACCTGGCAAAAGTGTTTGACACTGCCTGCATGACATCCTTTGTCTCCATACTGGAGAGACATCAATTTGATAGATGGACCACTCTGTGGATAAATAACTGGCTGGATGGCTGCATGCAGTGTTGCGGTCAACAGCTCAATGTCCAGCTGGACTGCTGTCCCTCAGGGGTTGGTGTTGGAACCAATCCTGTTCAACATCTTTGTTGGTGACATGGACAGTGGAATTGAGTGCACCCTCAGCAAGTTTGCTGACGACACCAAGCTGGGTGGTTCAGTTGATACACTGGAGGGAAAGAATGCCATCCAGAGGGACCTTGACACGCTTCTGAGGTGGGCTGATTCCAACTACATGAAGTTCAACTAAGTCAAACGCAAGGTCCTACACCTGGGTCAGGGCAATCCCAGGCACAGCTACAGGTTGGGCAGAGAAGAGATTCAGAGCAGCCCTGCGGAGAAGGACTCGAGGGTATTGGTCCATGAGAAAATGAACATGAGCCGGCAGTGTGCACTCGCAGCCCAGAAAGCCAACCATATTCTGGGCTGCATCAAAAGGAGTGTGACCGCCGGTCAAAGGAGGTGATCCTGCCCCTCTGCTCTCCTGAGACCTCTCTTGGAGTACTGTGTGCAGTTCTGGTGTCCCCAACATAAGAAGGCCATGGAACTGTTGGAACAAGTCCAGAGGAGGGTCATGAGGATGACCAGGGGACTGGAGCACCTCTGTATGAAGACAGGATGAGAAAGTTGGGGCTGTTCAGCCCGGAGAAGAGAAGGGTGCATGGAGACCTCATAGCAGCCTTCTAGTATCTGCTGGGGGCTTACACGGATGCTGGAGAGGGACTCTTCACTAGGGACTACAGTGATAGGACAAGGGGTAATGTGTTCAAACTTAAACAGGGGAACTCCACATTAGATATTAGGAAGAAGTTCCTTACTGTAAGGGTGGTGAGGCACTGGAACAGGTTGCCCAAAGAAGTAGCAAATGCTCCATCCCTGGCAGTATTGAAGGCCAGGTGGGACCAAGACTTGGGCAATGTCATCTAGTGTGAGGCATCCCTGCCCATGGCAGCGAGATTGAAACTAGATGATTTGAAGGTCCTTTCCAACCCTAACTATCCTATGATTCTATGAAGGTGACTCTGCCATGGCAGGGGGGTGGGAACTAGATGATCTTTAAGGTCCCTTCCAACCTTAACCATTCTATGACTGAATTAATTACAAGTGGACAGCAGGGTGGAAACTGTCCAAGACAATGATCTTATTTTCTTTGAAAAAGTCTTATTTCAACTGGTTGGGAAAGCACTTAAGTATCATACCACACTCTGAATGCTATGGGACTCTACAGGAAAATAAATTACAAAATTACAGTCTATGAATACACCTATGTATACACTAAAAAATCCACAGTCCTTAGGAAATCTCATCTCTTCAACAATTAAAGTTGCTTAATCAAATACTCAGCTGTGCTAAAACCCTGTAATTTTATGTTTTGATCCCTGTACTGAAAATTGATATTCAGTGCTCGGCAATATGCACAACTAAGTTTTTTTATAATCAAGGACATTGCAAAGTACAATAAAACTTGTGTCTTTCTTTCCTGGTTTCAGCTGGGGAATCACAACACTTTCTATAAAGGTATTATTTTTCAAAAACATCTAGAAGGAAAAGGCTAAAATGCAGTGAGAAATGTAAACTGTTTTATGCATAAAATCATTCTGACAAAATGTAAATAGCAGAAGAAGGGTTATATATCTAAAATATGAGAAATCAAATGGAAAAACTCACTACTGTGGTTTCTCGCAAATGTCAGACAGACCTAAACTCTCCATCCCCATACATGATCCTGACCTGCTCCTGATTTTTGCTCTGTCTACAATAGTGCACCTATTTTTACATCTAATTCCTGCTTCAAAACAGAGCTGAAGCCCCTGGCAATGACAGCTCATATCCTTATCCAGCCTCTGACAGTATTTGATGGGCTACGAATGGCATCTCATCTTTCCAAACTTTGACAAAACCTTTTCCATTAAGGCAAGCCCTGAGAATATGTTTTCATCTACAAAGGATGTATTTAATTCCACTAGGAATTAAAAATCAAAGGAAAAATAAAAAAGTAGCTCTGCAGTGGTCCAGTGCTATCTGACAGTAACATAAAAATCAAGCATCCTGCACATAAGAAAGGAACAGGCTGCATATTTAAGAAGGAAAGAGGAAACAAAAAAAGGGGCCAAATCTTCATAACTAGCATTTTGTTCAGCTGAGTAGCAGTAGTTCTGCTGTCAGATGAACATGGGATTTATTCAGGTATCTGATCTTCAAATCCCTCACTTAAATCTCAATTTCTTCACTTTGATAGCACCCAAAATACCTGTTCTTTCAAAAGGAAGGAGGCCAAAGTACTCCTGACAATTAAAAATCACGAGATTTCAAAGACAGGACTGATCTTTCTAACAAAAAGCTTACTAATAGCTGGAATAAAAGGATAGCTATGTAGCTGTAAATTTTCACTAAGAAATATCTGAATTATGCTTCTGTCAGTCTATTGGAAGACAATTACAGTGTTTTTTTCCTCGCTATCTAATTAATCCACTAATGGGTTTGTTTACAAAATAGGCTACAGGCTATAATAAATTTGATTGCACTTCAGAATCTGTGGCCAGATTTCTCTTAAAACATGAATAAAAAAGAAAAATGCTGTACTGACCATTTTAAAATAGTCTTGTATAGGTCCAGTAAAATATGGCTGAAATTAAGGCTTTGTTTTTATGTGTACATCTTTACTAATCTCCATATTGTAAAGGAGTTTAGCTTTCAGTGGCCACCATGAAGCCAAAAGGACTTCAAGGGGGTTTGTCTAGTATATGGCACCATAAAACACTTTCATTAATGGCTTGGACTATAAAGTAAGAAGACTATTATTAACTTTGACCTATTAAAATCAAGCCATACAAGTTTGGAAGCACCTCTGAGAAGAGTAAGAAAATTCAAACTAATTGTTACAAATTGAAGTAATGACTTGAAATAAAAGGGACACCATTCAGTAGTGGCAAAGTGCTGCCTCTAGCTTCCAGCTCTCCCTGAGCAGAGATAGGTTCAGGTTGGACTAATGTGCCTGGTTTGGGTATTGCTCCAAAGAGGCAAGAGACAGCTGGAGTCTAAGGAACAGGAATGACCACAGGCCTATAACACACAAATTAGAAGTAAAGCTCAGAAGCAGCACATTTATTCTTTTAAAGAGAATTGCTCTTCAGGTTCATGTGATAACAGTCTTTGAATAATACAACCCAACCTCAAGGGTTGTATGTATTTGTATTTCAAATCTACTACAGGCTACAGCACAGAGATGTTAAATATTATGAAAAACTTCCTGGAAACCTGCTTCTCTAAAGACTTCAACAGCAAATTAGGGAAAACTGGTTAGAAGTGGTTAGCTGTATCTGAATTTGCCTGGATGATGATCTCTTTAGGTCCCTTCCAGCCTGAGCTTTAATGACCATACGGTTTAAGTATGTGCTCTAAGTGCCAATGACTTCTACAAAACTGCTGAATGTAAAAACCTGTGATTAAACTTTTGTCAAGTCAGGGCTAAAAACTGAGACTGTCCTTAATCTGCCTTTTGCCGGCTATCTTCAGGATGTCCCAAGCCATATGTTCCCCAAAGGAGTGCAGAAGGCACAGCTCCCTTCAAGCTTGTGTACATGCAGGGATGGTGGGTAAACCTACAGGTTTTTAACGGTGTATTTGTCCTGAGAAGTGAATGAAGACGTAGCTGAAACCAAATCTCAATTAAGCTCCCAGTGGGGTGTGGAAAAATACATTATTTTACAATTTTATAACTACAGGAGTGATTTAAAATCTCCTTCCCCTATCACTGAGTGATTGTTGGGAGCAATAACTGTGTAAACCAATGTAACAACGAGGCATTTGTCCAGGCATGGACCTGGTTTTCAGTCTACCTTTGCTCAGCCATCACCCACATGAACTGATTTCACAGCAATAATGACTCCAATTCTGTATGTTCAGATACTCCCATACTTTTATTTCAGAGCTGTCTAAAATAATCTTGATTTCAATCAAAAATAACTGACCTAGGACAGATGATTGGAAGCACAGGACTTAAATTAAAAGGAAATTAAATAACAAAGACAAGAACAATAAAGTTCAGAAAAGATTACTTATGATGGCTGGGGACATCAGACCCGTATTCCTGTCCTCTGCAAAGTGAACCTGAGATGCATTCCTTATTTCAACATATTACTAAGGCACTTTCATCCCAACACAGAACATGGTGAACTGCCATATGGCTGAGAAGCTGAGCTGCAAAAAATAGTGGATTCTTCTCTTAATCTGTGCTATTAAAAACCAAGAAGTCCACTGGAAATATCTCTTGACATACAAATAATAAAATTAACAAGAAAAGCAAGGGAAAAAAATAAATATGATATTTCCAGGTGCAACCTCCATAAAATTAAAAAGATTTTAAATTTTAAGCTGTCTTGCCTTAAAGCCATGTATTTGTATATGAATGCACTGAAGGGGTGACCTCTCCAAACAGCCAGCATTCACAGAGTTGTCTGGAAAATCAGTGTGTATTGATACATAGCACATCCGGAAATTAACATGCAGACCAACGGGATCATTATTTCTTCTTGGCCAGCAAGACCCAAACTAAGCCCCAGACATTCCAGTTTTCAACCAGACACCACCAGCTGCCCTCTTGAAGGGTATGGAGATGCCCTAGAGGGAATTTGCCCACAGTGGCTGAGGTCAAGCTACAAAAATCTTCTTCCTTTCGACGTACTTTATTTATTTGATCAGTTTTACTCTTGGAAAGTACAAAAATGTGAATGTTTTCCAGGAACAAATTCCAGCACTGCAGCACACTAGCAGGCTTCTGTAATACACTCAGGAAATAGTCAATTCTTCTGATAAATTTTGTATTAGTTCATTTTTAGGCCTTAAATTATAACATCTATTTTTCATGGAAAAGACAGAAGCAAGAGGTAGCAATTCTAGGTTTAGTTTTGACAAAAAGAATATTTTCTTATTTTAATAATAAAATTTCCCTCTCTGGTAAAGAAAAAGAAAATCTGGAGCATGAATCTAAACTCTGAAATATCATTCATCCTTCTGTGTGCAATTCAATATTAGTTAAAAGCTATAGAAATGATCTTAACCAGCATTTTCCTGCTTAAGAAAAGCCCTACAAGATACTGGAAACATTTTTCCCATCAGCAGCCTTTAGCAGGCATGGCTTCTTAGAGGCTTCTGAGATTTGGACATTTCCTAAGAATTACCTGACTCTGATCTGATACATTGAAGTGACAGAGCACGCCCATTCCTGCTTTTCTTCACACCTGGCCAAGTGGCACACTTTGCTAAGATTTAGTTTTTGACAAGATCTTAAACCTTGCAAATTAATTCTGTTAGCACCCAGACGTAGAGGACTGGCCCACTGCCATAAGTAACAGTCCAATCTGCTTTCATATCTGTGCAGTTTGAGGGTCTCAGAAGTAACCCTTAAGAACATAAACTTATGTACCTTCACTTCTGAGAATCCCAGGAACATCTCAAGGTTTTCAAATATCTTGAGAGCTTGTGCCAAAAAAGACTTAAAAATGAAAACAATCCTCACACGTTCCTTCAGAAGATTCAAAACAAGCACCAAACTGGTGGGTCCCTCAATACAGGTCACATCAGGCAGAGAAGACAGAGGTGGTGTTAATTTGGAGATGAATCTCCTGAGCATTATGCTGTTGTCAACAAGGGTGAAAGGCCTTCAAAAGGTCGAGCACAACCCAAATTAAACTCCTGCTTTAAAGCATTCTCGGCAATAGATGGCTATAGAAGGAGTGGGGAAAGGACAGCCTTCCCAGACTACAGGTGAGCTCACGTGACTCTCTTCCAAAATAACAACAAGCAAATAAATAAGTCATAAATCAGAACCCAAACCCCAGGAAGGGGCCAGCATGGACATGCTCTCCTCTGCACAATTTTACATACACCCAAACATGAAAACTTAGAAATAAATTACATAGAGCTAGTTCCACTTTTAACACAGAATCTACCTGATAACAACACAAATAATCACCAAACCACTTAATTTTGCCAGTTTTCCAGTTACCAGCATTACAAGTGTGTTTGCTGCCAATAGGATTACAGAGTGGAACTTTCCTGAGGTTTCATAATGCAGCAGTAACTGTTCCCTTTTCTGCCCCTAATTTACAGGAGTTCCTAACATAGTGTACTTGTGGCCAGTATCAGAAGCTCCTCCATGGTCAGCACTATGATGTAAAATAAGCTCCCTCTTTCTATTATATGTTTCTGTATTTACATTATATTTCAAATGGGTTACACAAAGGCTGCCAATTCAGTCTCCTCCTGCTCAGTTTTAATAAAAACTGCTGACCTCTAAATCCAAGAAGAGCAAAAAGCAAGGTCAATTTTTTTCCTTTCTACAAAATTCTGCGCAAAATAAGTAGTTTTCTGTGAACTGTTGTAATAGTTCATACACTCAATGTCTAAAATGAATGTACAGCTTTCATGATAACAAAACAAAACTATCTCTATACCTGAATCAGAAACTGCTTAGAAGAGACACTGCACCATTCTCCAGTTTTGGTTAAGTAAGATTTTAGATTGCTCCTTCAACCTTAACTCTTAACAGCTACACAGTTCTTCAGGTTATTTTTAAAAGGCAATCAAAAGACCATTTGGAGAGATGCGTGCTCATATCTCAACCTACTACATGAATTCTTCTTGGTTACTGCAAAGCACTTATTTGTACATTTTTATTACCAGAAAATATAATTCAGCTTTCTTCAACCATTAGAAAATATATAATCCCATCACATAATTTTCTTTCAGTTATCTAGGCATAAAAACAAAGAAAAATTAAAAGACCAGTAACTCAGTACTTAACTCTAGGACACTCAAACTTCAAAGAAAAGGTTACCTACCAGCTCAACTCGTCCAAACCCTCCGACTCCAAGGGTGTCAATGATGTTGAAATCAGATAGTTTCAGGTTGGCGAAGAAGGCAGCTTCGGCTTCGTATCTGGATTTTTTTATGTGAAAAAATGGAAATTTCTTAGAGGTGTAAACATGAGTACTGTGCAATACTGTACCCGAATGGCATGAGCGTGGAACAGCCTTTACCTGCTCAGTTTCCATTTTATCTCTTACAGTTTGCTTTTATTCATACACATCGATTTACTAGTCCCAATTATAGCATCTCTCCGATGTGCATGTTTTCCAAGTGAGAAAAGCAAACATACCTACTGCATGCCTACAATGCAAATATCTGGTACTGCAATTCAGCTCCAGCTACCCAGCAAATGCTACATTTTGATGTGTTCTATTGATCTTCTTGTGGGTGGGTTTTGGTTTTTTGTTGTGTCTAAGTATTTTTAGAAGACAAAGTCTCTCATAGGAGTTTTTCTTATCCACAGGCCAGCAGTAGTTTCTATAAATGTTTATTGAAAGTGGCAAGATCATTAAGGTCCCTGGAGAGAAATCACAGCCAGGTTTTATGAAATCAGATCCGATAAGCTGCAGGCTGATGTGCAGATGCCTGAAATGAATTACTTCAGTCACATATCAACATTTCTGTAAGAATATCTTCATTTCTTTTCCTCCTATAAGCTCATTTGGAGTAGACGTCCCATCCCTGGAGGTCTCCAAATCCAGATGCGCTCTCTTTAGCCCATGTCCAACTGGCTCGCAACACAGGTTCACCAAGCCCTTGACTAAGGAAGCATGCAAATCGAACACATGCAAGCCTGCCAAAATAAGCTTCCCATGACTATCCTCATGAACATGATTCCTCTAAAATAGCTCCTTGACAAGGTTTATGGTATTTTTAGAAAGGCTTGGAGGGGAAATGGATGAACAGGATCCACCCACTCAATAAAGTCTGACATTCAGCTGCTGGAGGAGTCCCCATGCACGTACAACCTTTGGCCGCTGGCAACACAGACTTGTATGGGAAAGGAGCATTGACAGGATTATGGAGAGAGGCATGGAAGGTGTAAAGGGGGAACTGGTGTGGTTTGCAGTACTTAATTTTAGCAAAAATATTTTTCATATAATCCACTATTTCACCTGGATGTTTCATTTGTGCATGATAATGCTAGCAAAGCACCATAATGTTAGCCTCAATCATATATACATATGCACCCGTCTATCCTTTTAAGTACCTTGTCCATCATACCTGTCTTTAATTCAATAATGGGATGGAATTCATATATTGACTTATTCCCTTCAAACCACCTTCTTTATTGAAAACTTCAACAACATTGGGAGAGAAAAAGCCCAATTTTAAAGTTAAAAGGGAAAAATAAAAAGAGATGTGAAGAAATGTGAAAAGTCACATCACAAAGGCCCAAATCCAATGCAATAAAGCATAATTTTATCTTGGGGTGCTGCAGACAAATTATTTAAGCTCTGCTTTAATATTAATACTGTCACCAGATCCTCTTGGTGACCTTGCTCCTGTGGCTGCAGCAGCCTGATGCATCTGACTTTGGAAACCAATCAGAACTGAGCCTGCTTTACACTTGGGATAACCTTGTGTGACACAGCTGCTTATCGATTGCTTTTTACTCATCATGAGGTACGTACTAAACCTGTCACTGAAAACCTCTGCTAAATTAAAGACATACCTATGTGCTCCCTTCTAAATCACAGCAGAAACATCATTTTAAGGGTGACAGAGCAATGAGATGGATCTAATTTTCATGATAAATGCATAGACCAGTTGAATACCCTTAATGATTTATAATTGCTAGGGAGATGAAATCCCAGCATGGACAATTTCCCTTCAACAATCAAACAACTTCAGGTCAAGGAGCCCTGCATTACCTTTGCCTAAGGCTTGGGGGCTGAATGAAGCCATCTCATGCTCCCAGGGAGGCAGGGCTACCCCATCTTCTCTCCTGAGCAACTAGTAAGGATTTCTCAATGCTGAACAAGCAGAGGATAAGAAATGCCAAACAGCAGTGTGTCAGAAGGGTTAGGGGCTCCAAAATCGTATGGGACAGAGACGGGAAATGCTGCTTTCTCTGTAATACCTCATCCTGAAAGATGACCAAGTCCTACAAAAATTAGGTATAGTTCACATCATGTGTCATGAGAGGACAAAAACTAGGTAAGACATGGTATGCTGCTGGTAAGGCAAGCAGGATGCTTGTTCCAGTCCCTGTAAATTCCACCAGTTCTCCCAAAAATCCCTTAGTTTGATGGGAGTCAGGATCTTCTACTCCAGTCCCAACTTTTTCAACATTTTGTGTTGAGTTGCAGAAGCCGAAAGCTCTACTGATGGCTTTTAAGGTTCAAAAACGTGTTCATTTATTGTTTTGTTTGTAAAATGTATCAGCTTTATTGTGACAGCTTTTTGAAATCTCTTGGCTAATTCTCTTTGATAGACTTCTTAAGTGTAGTTAATACAGATAAGTGAAACGAAGCATATAAAAGTCGGATGCAGTTTGCTAGATATTGTGCAACAGGCATCCAAAACCCGAAATTCCAAAATCATGTAGTGAAACCAAACACATTTAAAATCAGGCAAGCAAGCCTTTCACATGCTTAGCAACAACAGTCACATCTGAATTCTGTTCTAATTCAAGCTATAAAAGTCAAAGTCCACTTTCAAGATAAATTCCTATAAACTATCAGAAGTTATACACTTATAAGCCCTTCACAGCTTAAGAAAAAAATCTCTTAAATCACTAAATAAAAATACCAAAATGCAAATATTCCCAATCCATCCCCTAATCAGAAACTGGGGTATAATCCTCATCCTGGCACTTAGAATATGGAATATTCAATTTCTGTCCTCCAACTTCCTTAATTTAAGAATGCTGCTCCCTGAACAGAAAATCTCAAGGCTTTTTGTAGCATGTGTTCACCACTCAATAGAATTACAGTGAAAAAAATATGTAATGTCTGATTTTATCACCTCCAAAAAAATAAACCTCTTTCAAGGCATTGGGAGGGCGGTGGAAAGAAATACAGAAGTAGTTTAAAATTTAATGTTGGTGTTTCCACAGGAAAACATTTGGCTCTGGAGCAGGCTGAGGAAATCTGCTACACTCAGACATTGGGGAGGATGCTTGGGATATTCCCTGGGAACATAACAGAGATGGGGTGAATGGTGGAGACAGTTTGACTACACTTGAGCAAGATGACATGGAAATAACTGGCACTCTGGGAAAAATACATGTGAACCAAGTCAGGGCATATTTCTTCTGGCTACCACTCTGCAGATGCTACAGGCTGTTCCCATCTGGTACCTAGCAGTCTAATAAGAAATGCGGCTATATTCTAAATACACAGCTGCATGCTGGTGCTCTGAGACTTTTTAAATAAGAAAATGATTTTTTGACCTATGGAAGAGTTGGTGATTTAACTTTCTAAATTAATAGATAAGAGTTATACTGGGAAGACATCTCAGTCAAGCTTGGAGGCATGAATGCTGATCAGCATCATACCCATGTTCAGTGACACTCTGGAGCTACACAGATGCAATACCCAAACTTTATATGCTGAGATTTCTGGGGTTTTCTGAATTAGACATAATTAAGAAGAGCTCTTCTCCAGATATTTTGGTAATTCTGCCTCTTGCCCAAACTATCACAGGCCAATATGCCTGGGAAATCATAGCTGGAAGTGCACAACAAGAAAAGACATAGGAAACATTATCAAAATAGAGAGGGAAAAAAAAGGTTGCTTTTTAATAAAGAGCTTTTAAAATTAAGGCCAAGATTTTCACAAGAGCTTGTGGGAGTCCAGGCTTTAACTCCCAATGCATTCTTAATAGGATGTTTTGCTTATTGAAAACAGATCCTGTCACCTACCTGCCAGAGCATATAGTCCACTCCTGTACCTAACAGGAGAGGTATCTTTTCCATAGTGGATGTCACAAAACAGCACAGAGGAGATGTTTAGATCTAGGCCAAACACAAGCATCCTTCCAAATCTATCAAGCTCTTCTCCAAGATTTCTTGAAAATTTGATACAGGTACCTACTGAAATCTCACTCAAATGACTGGTTTTCTGCAATACTCTTGCCCTAACAAGTATCAGGGCCCTTTTATAGGCATGCTGGGTCTTGGTACCATCACTTCTTTCTCTCCCTCCAAATAAAATACATACTCCTAAGGAGCTGCTAATTAAAAATGCCTTGATTCCGCCTCCTCTTCAGCACGGACAGGCATCACATGCGAGAAACCAGAGTAATCAGGGGGATCAGGAGTAAATACCATTGTCCACATGTCCTGGTTACTTTGAAACAGCAGCGCAGAGGCCACAGCCCAAGCATTTGGGCAATGCCTGTTATGCAGAATAGGACAGAAAAACACATGGCTTCTTACACTGCGGGACATTTCCAACCATTTAAATGAGCGATTGCCTCCTAGGACGACAATTACTCTGAAACACGTTTCAAACTTCTCCTCCCAAATCTAAAAAAAAAAAAAGAAAAAAGAAAAAAGAAAAAAAATCATCTTGCCTAGACAGCTAAAAAGTATAAATACAAAATGCGAGGAGCAGAGGTTTGCAGTTGCCCGACTGCTCAGCTTTACTAAACCAGCTCACAATTCCTATCACATGAGCTAGATGTGTTGGGAAACATTAGACATCTGTTACTAAACTGTCATCTTGATAGACAACTTGGCTCTTTTCACCTGCATGCTGCCAACTAGATGTAAATTACAACCAAATGGGAACCAACCACCAACTCCCTGATTAAGAGTGAATGTAACCGTTTTGGGTGGATAAAAACAGAATTTCAGAGTCTTCCTCAGTGTCAGACACCTGCTCATTTAACAGCTATTTTGTCAGCCCTATATTCAGTTTTTTTGGCTGGCCGGATCACTATTATCACCCGTGGTTGAGGCATACATTTCTGCAGACAGAAATAATGAATCTCTGCAAAGACTAAAATAACTTGAGTTCCAGTACATGGATCATAAACATCCGACCCAGCCTGCAAGAAGACATAAATTAAATGAGCCTAACAGCCACAGGTGAGGAAAAATGCTTTACAAAAGAAAACCAGATTTCTGTGTCCACTAAAGAAGAGAGTCCATCTCATTATGGTTCTTGATAGAGCTACATTCTTAAGATATAGCTAATTCTTTTCAGCATGATGCTTCAACTGATGCAGCACTTAAAAAAAAACAAACAAAACTAGTTTGTGAATAAATGACAGAAAAAATTCCCTCAAATCTTTGATTTTGTAAGTCTTTTTTCTATATATCTAAATATACATATTTTAGTCCTGGTGAAATAACCCACCTGGGTCTAGTCTGCTTATGGCACCTGGCTGCTATTGCCCTGCCTTAGATCCTGAAGTCACAGTGTGTTTCCTGGACTGGATTCATGCTATTAAGAGAGATGCAATTCCAAATGCAAGTGAAAAGTGGTAGAGGACATGGATCGAATTCATGTAACAAGGAAGCTTCACTATCCAAAAGCAATGTAAAGAAGAGCAAATGCAGCAAATGGTGGTAGGGATCCCATGTCTTGCCTTCTGCTCCAGCTAGCCCTCTTCCCCGCCTGCTCAAATGACTCCAAAAAGCTAAGACTCATGTGTTTCTGAATGATTTTGGACAAGGGGAAATCTATGAATGGTCATATGGGAGAAAGCAAAACAAAAAGCATCTTATGTCATGCCCACATGAGATCCTTACCTTCAACTACGCCCTGTTTGAGTGGGGCTCAGAAGACTTAGCCACATTCAGGCAACAGACAGAAGCATGGCACAGCGACAGTGTATTTTACACAACCAGCAATATCCAGAGCCTGGGAATGCCTGAAAGCAAACTCTTGAGAGGCATTGAGAGCAAATCTGTTTTTCTTTATGGCGTGTTGCAGCTCAACCTCTCAAAGGTCCCACCCCACATGCAAAACCCTTCTTATGTAGCATTCCCTCCAGATATCAATCTATTTGAGTCACTACACCTGGTGGAAGGAGATGTGCATTGACAAACCATTACAGTAAAAAAACAAAAAAAACCAAACAAGGGTTTGAACCCCAAACCCTGTGGGGGAAGACGGTAACATGCTCATCGGATTTCTCCAAGAGTCTGATCCTAGTAGGTGAAGAGCACTCTCAGGTCTCCACTGACTTGCATTAGCTGAAAGGGAGATGCTCGCCCCAAAATTACACTTAGGTAGAGCAGGCAGTGATAGCAGGTAATAACTATTTCCTAACTACCACGTCTGGAAATGTCTGGGAAATGCCCGTTTTGTGTTTCTTCCTCAGGGTACCAGATGTCCGTTTATCTCATGACACACAAATGCACCTTTTAACTTCCAAAAGTCCCTTTCAGGTAAACACTGGAATCAGTAAGAACAAAAATAACAAGAAAAAGACCAGTTCTTTACTGTCAATCGCATAACATTACAGAAAAGCTGAATTCATTTCAAGTCTGCCACATTATTGCAATTTATTAGCTCATTCACAAATACAGGTTCTCAAAATTGTTCCAGGATATCTCCATCAGCAGCGAAAGCAGGTAAACACCAATCAAAGACTGCAAGCTGTTGGATAAAAGTACCAGCACAAGATGACCGTGATATCTCCCACTGGCAGTAAAGTTGCTGTCACCCACCCAGCCCTGAGTTGTATTAACCAGGGAGCACTGACATGCTATTGCCCTAAATCCAGATGGTGTTTTCTGTCCTTTCATGGAGATAATGGACAGATGGCATTTCAGTATGCCTGTAAATAAATTCTGCCTGATACCTGCTATCCTGATACTAACCCATTCCTGGGAGAGGTGGGTGTTACAGTGTTGCCTACAGATCTTGACTTGTTAAGAGATGATTTACTGCCCTGTGCCAAGGAGAACATTAAACTCGTCTCACTCTTCCATTTTTCCTAACTGCAAACAACACTGATAAAGCAGAAGGTGTATATCAATCTATCTACCCGTGTCTGTAAATAAATAGATACAGGGAGAAAGTACTGTAACTTAAACCCCAACTTTTCCTTAGTTCAGGTCTCCTTCTTCCAGACCATCCTCCTGAGGTCAGCAGTGCCATGGCTTTAACTCCCGATTTAGCTGCTACCACTTCTTTATATGTCTTACACTTTCAACTGAAAATCCAAATCAAGAGAGATTTCATTTGGATTTTTGAAAGCAATGTGCTAGTAGCAAAGATGCAATTGAAAGCTATAGCTGCATAGACCATTGCATCGAAAAGAAAGGCTGTCTTTCTTTTCAAGTTCATGTTGTCAGGGCTGGGAATTTCTCTTGGACCCCCAGCACTTGAACTCACAGCATACTTGCCTTTAATGACTTTCACATCAGGAGAAATAGCATACCTCCTGGTTTAGATTTTCTTACAGAAAGTGAACATTTGAGTGGCAGCTAAAACAGACATTAAAGCTATGGCATCTCTAACTTCCTCTGGAAGGGGAAGGAGATCTGAAATTAAAAACATAAAGTTAAAAAACTAACAGAGAAATCATTCCTTACCCTATTTTAAAAGCACATTATTTTTTAATTAGAACTTGGCAACATGAACATGATATTATGCTATTATAATAAGCTGTGCTTATTGCAAGTTGTTTCAGTACTTTAGCAAATGGAAAATTTGTTTGAATTATGGGGCTTTGAAGACTTGCTATTGCATGGAGACCAATTTCAGTGAGAAATGTAACTGAATGCACACAACTACAGTCAGTTAAAATAGCTAGGAAAGACCTTGTTGTCATCCAGGCTCTTTAAATTTCAAAGTTAATATTGTTCAACTTCTAAATGTGCCAAGAGATTGGCAATACCTTATTAAACAAATTATGCCTATTCGGTTCAGTACCTTCCTTCTAGCAACAATATGAACACTGCAGGGGGATCTTATCTGAACAAAGGATGTGCAGGGAGCAACTTTATTTAAACTCCTAAAAATTTCAACCTTTTTTTCAGGTGTTCACTGTAGGATCCTCTCTTCTTGCAACACCCTTATTAAATAGCCACACAATGCTCACATGACATAAACAAGACAAAATTTTGGTGGAAGAATCAAACAGTCAGTTGACCAGGGGGTGATAATGCTATATAGGTATGAAGCAAAGTGCTTTCAATAGAGCACAAGGTTATCAGGATGTTTTTTCGGGAATAGGTTGCCTGCTTTTCACTGAAAGTCAAAGGAAGGTCACTGCAGAAAATGTGTGGTTTATTTTCTAGATGCATGTGTTTCTCCTCCAACTTCTAATGAAACAGCCTGGTGTTCCAACAGGACTCTCAGGATCCTACTTCAGGAACTCCCGCTTTTAGCTTTGGTTAAAATAACATTTGCACTTTTGTAATACGCCTAATGCTGGGAACATCCTGAAATAGTTCAAACAATATACTCTACAGAGTAGACTGACTTACAAACCCAAGACTTTAATCAATTTTAATTAAAAGGGGCGGAGGGAGGATGTGGAGTATTCCTTCCTCTGGCGGCGTTTCCTGTTCTGTACAGTATTAAAAGATATTGCTTAAGAAGCGGGTTTGTTTCTTCTTGACTCTGGGTGTTACTATCTGGAAACCAAAGAAACTGTCTCATTGCCATTGTGTTGCAGTTCTGCTTTGGCTCAGCAGTGAGGGGCTGAACCCAAAAGATTTGCTGATAGCACCATTGTGTATGGTATGCTGGATTAACCTGGGTAGGAAACTCATTGGTGACACTGGAAATATAAAGCATGAATAACTTTCCTGACTCCAGGACAGGCAGCAAGATCACAACCTGAAATTTCACACTAAACAAATTCTACGGAAAAGTAAATTATTGCTCACAGTACTTCAAACATTGCACATCAAATATAAAATGAAATATCATTTAAAAATGTTATTGATCAATATCTTTTTTCCCAAATTAATTAATGCTCAAATCACATAATTCTGTAAAGCACTTCCTTGACAATTCAACATTTTCATTAGAAAAATTCCCACCAGTTTTCCTTGGGCAGTGGGTATTATCACAGTTGCTGGGTGAAAGAAATACTGATTTACACACAGTCCGATATCATCATGTTTTGATGCCAGCAGACATGCAGTACTGAGGTGTTCTGTTATTTTGGAGTTTTTTTTTGTTGTCATTGTTTTACTGTGAGTTTTTAAAGGATATTCAGCTGAAATGTTACAGCCACTAGACAAAAGCTACTATATACTTTAGCTCACCCTAGTCCACAGAGAGTTTCATGTCCTGGCCATCCCATCACTACTTCCAAGAAAGCTGTTTTGTTATTTTTTTTCCCATGCAGCTGTGCTTATTACAGTAGAAATGTGGGGTAGGAATCAAATTGCAAAGATACATTTATCATGCTCTCACATACATGCGCTACAAAGAGAAAACTCTTCTGCCTGGCTGACAGGAATAAACTGAAAGCACAATGCACCTCAGCTTGCCTTTTTATCTTTGCTATGCCAGTGCCCAACCATATTATGCCTTAATAGCCTTCTTGGCACATTTCTCTCCTCACATGCTAATTCAAATATGAATAATCAACCTTTCAGAGTAAAATATTAGATTCATGGGTTGTTGGATCGCAACACAACATCAAACATCCCACTGCTGGGTGACAAACTAGATTAAAATGCAGTTCAATGAAGGATTACCAGGGACTACAGATACTAATTCCTATATAACTCTTCCTAAATCATGGGTCACTACCAAAAATTTGGGTTTAAATCCTCACATGCATCAGCTGAATCAGTTCATGTATTTGGGTATACTCAGCAATACTGAATTCTATTATAGACTCACATCTTAACTTTAAAATAACACAAAGTCAGTGAAAAAAAAAAGCTCCCATAGTGATGCTAACTACCTTTGAATGATTTAGAAGAAAAAAAAATACTGTGGTGAGGAAGGAGACAAGTCACAAACTTCCCTCTCTTTTCCTTATTAGTTCTGAATTTAACAGTTTGGATCTATAAACAAGAAAATGCATTTGGAAGATAAAGCATCAGGTTTTTTTCTTTCACATTTCTGACTAACATCTAAGGAAATACCTTCAGATCCCCTATTTTTTCCTTTGGAAAGCACCAAGGAAAACCCATGCTTATGAGAAGTCCTCAGAAATAAAGCATTTCACATTAGAACTCCAAATGGCAAATAAATCCCAGCACCAAACTTGGTTCAAAGATGCTAGCATATACACCATAGAAGAATGCCAAAGTTATTTTAAGGCAACTTATTGGGAGTCATTGGGGAAGAGCCAAGTCCATGTTATTACCTTGGAAAGCCAAATGCAATCTCAAGGAAAATTCAGTCTAATTACAGCTTGAAATTGCTCAAATCACAGTTAGATCTGCTCATTGCTCTTCTACTTTACAAAATCCCACAATCTAATTGCACACTGCTAATTACATCCCATGAACCCCACATCAGCCCATCTAAGCATGTAAACACTAAATGGCCCTTTTGCCTCCAGCCTTAATGCAGGACTGTGTTTCTCACATAAGTAAACGCTCACCATGGCAACAGCAGTGCTCAGATTAAAAAGACTTGGCTGCAGTTTTCTTCTCTAAGATTTTTTAAAGAATGCGGAAACCAGACTGATATGTTGCTGATGCTAGACATACATATTTGTCTAACTTACAGTGTTCACTACTTATTGTACATTTGTAGAAGTCCCATGTGTTTTAGACAGAGAGCCACTAAGCTTTGCCCTAATTTCTTTTTCCAAAAGGACCTAATCCTCTATGAAAAAAAACCACTTTGTAGGTGGTTTCCAGCTTGATGGCTACTAAGTAGAGGTCCACCTCAAATGAAGTTACGTCCCTCCTCCAAGGGCTGCCCAGAGGCATTTCTGCAACATTTCCTGCAGCCTCTTCTAAATACTCACGTACACCCATGTATTGTGTGCAGTTCTGGTGTCCTCAACATAAAAAGGACATGCAACTGTTGGAACAAGTCCAAAGGAGGGCCACAAGGATGGTCAGGGGACTGGAGCACCTCCTATAAGAAGATAGGCTGAGAAAGTTAGGGTTGTCCAGCCTGGAGAAGAGAAGGCTGAGTGGAGACCTCATAGCAGCCTTCCGATATCTGAAGGGGGCCTACAGGGATGCTGGGGAGGGACTCTTCATTGGGGACTGTGGTGATAGGACAAGGAGTAACAGGTTCACACTTAAACAGGGGAAGTTTAGACTGGATATGAGGGAGAAATTCTTTACTGTAAGGGTGGTGAGGCCCTGGACTCAGTTGCCCAGGGAAGTTGTGAATGCTCCATCCCTGGCAGTGTTCAAGGCCGGGTTGGACAGAGCCTTGGGTGATATGGTTTAGTGTGAGGTGTCTCTGCCCTTGGCAGGGGGGTTGGAACTAGATGATCTGAAGGTCCTTTCCAGCCCTAACTATTCTATCATTCTATGATTCTATGATAGGATTTGGAGATGTTGCTGTAGCAGACGGGTGAATGACGTTCTCTTAATCCAGTGGCTCCCCAAAAATGCCCACAGATCATCAGTGAGAGCTACAAATTTCACTGGGGCTGCTGGACTAAACTTCCCAAAATTTTAGTGCAAGACCTTCAAGCTTTTATTCCTTTGGCCAACCTCAGAGCACCCCAAGCATGTCTGCACTGCTGGCATGTTTCATCCTAATTAACTTTGAAAAAAAGGTGTTATATAAGGAGAAGGCAGAGAGGAGGACATAAAATCCTACCAAAAAAGTGGTAGCAGGCAGGAAGCAGGTTTTTTTCCTTACAAAGCAAGTACGTGTACACACAAAGCGAGGTTTGTCTCCCTTCTTGCTTATTCTGGCAGGCAGATGAAAATGTGGGAAGAGATCAGTGAAGCTGGGTTCCACACAACCAACTCCATCCTGGTATCACCCTGTGTCAAACCTGCTTTTAATTTGACTTATCTTCTAAGATTTTACTTTTTTCTGTGTATGACTTTCAAAAGCAAAATCAATTACTTGGGCCACGCAGATCCTTTCTACTCCACATTAGAGAGACTCTGCAGAGGCAGAAAGTTTCCTCTCCAGCTTAACAACTCTACAGAAATAATGAATCTGCCAGTATCTGGCAAAAGTTAAGAAAAAGCATCAAAACAAAGGGCCAATTTAAAGAATAACTGGAAAAAATAGAAAAAAACAAAGCAACTGTGCATGTATATCCCAAAACCATAAAAAAAGGTCCAAGAAAGAAGAATGGGAGAATTAGGTCAGGTTCTCAACAAAGCTGTGGCACGACAAACATATAGGAGGCATGAAATGACCATTGCTAGGATGACATAATAGCAGCCACAGAGGACACGGGAAACATGAAGGCTAGAAACACCAAGTAGCCTGGACCTAAGGAAAGGGTGATCTGCTGTGTTAAATCAGGTTAACAAATTAAATTTTCAAGTCATGCAGGTCGTCTGCAATTGGACATTACAGTCTAAACAGGAAAGGAGAGTATCAAGATGAGATTACTGACCACCCATCAGACAGGCAAGAGTGGCTTTGATCTGCTGAAGGAGCCTCTGACAAGACCTCATCAAAGACAAGACACCGAGCACGAGTGTGCAACAAACTCAGATATACTATCTGTCAAGCCAGAATTTTTAGGCACAATTAATGATTATTTTTAGAGATGGCTAAACAGATGGCCCAAGAACAAAGAAAATTTGTGACTTTATGCTAGATGATATGCCCGATGCATTTTGAAGTACCATCACTGAAGAATCTCCCTGTAACAGAAACCATAATGTACTGAGATTTAATAAGGCTGGAGGTCTGAAAAAGAGGTTTAAAGTAAAAGCATCACTCTTGCACTTAAAAATTCACAAAGGGAATTCAGAGAGTAGCTAAGAGTTGAATATGGGAATTAAATTTAGCAGCAGCATGTAGGTATCCAGAAACATATAGCAAACATACCACCTATTGAATGTGGACCTAGAAGAGGTCAAAAGGAAGCTGGTGTGGCTGAACAGCAGGATGAGACAGTACATTAAAAGCAAGAAGGCGATTTTCAAATATGAACTGGTTTCAAACAGGTCAATAAAGAGACAAGGAAAAAAAAAAATAATTAAACCCTGTCTGGTTGCAAGAAAAAAACACCATGAGGCAGGGGAAAAAAATAATGCAAGTAACAACTTCAAAAGTCTTATAAACAAATAATAAATCCTTCTCAATCATAGCAGCAGCAAGGAGTCTGACTGCAGGCTCTAGGGTCTCCAGAGGCTCATGCTCTGAGAAAAACAAAGCCATCTGAGGAAAGCTCAGTGCACTTTTTACCCCAGTATTCAACATGGAAGATCTTGGGGAAATCCTACCACTGCAAACTTCCTTCCAGGGGAATCACCAGAATAAGTGCCTCCAGTTGAAGAGTCAGTAGGGGATCCAAGTAACTAAAGGAATGTCAGCTCATTTGCAGGCCCAGATGGTGTTCACCCAGCACTTCTGCTTGAACTCAAGGTGAACTACTAACTGTGGTTTGTAACCAGCTCTGCTCACAGAGGGATGGAAGTGGCTTTTTGATGTGATCCAGAGTGCTGTACTTGACTAAGCCCAACATCTGTCCTAACAGAATTAGTTGACACATGGATAAATCCGACTTCTTTGGGGAAGAGCCAACATGTTTCACAAGTCTACTGGAGTTCTTTGAAGGAATCAACAGGCACATGGGCTGGAGAGATCTGGTCAATATAGCTGGCTTGGATTTCCAAAAGGCATTTGACAAGGTTTGAAAGGCTGTTAGAGAAATTAGGCTGCCATGAGATAAGAGGAAAGGTTAAAAATAAGAAACAGCAGACAGTAATATATGGCCGGTTTTCCTAATGGATAGAGGCCAAGAGTGCTCAAATCTTTTCTGCTCAACATCTTTATAGATGATCTGTAAAATGGGAGAATAAGTAAAATGACAACATTGGTCAAGGATACAAAATCACCAAACACAGAGGAAAAAATACCAAACATACCAAGGTGAAAAATTGCACAGGGACTCAGGGACAAGATAATACATTCATTTGAAATCCTGTAGAAATGCAGTGATGAACATCAGGGAAAAAAAGTCCTGATCTTATAAATGCAGTAATGGTTTTCTTCAACTACCTTTACCCCCTCCCTTCCATCTCAAAACCAAGAGAAAAGAATTGGAAAAGATATTGAGGAGTGTGATGGCAAGAAGCACAGGTTTGGATTGGTTTTTGTTGCAGGAAGACTGCACTAGGTGTTTCGTCCTGGGAAAAAGACAACTCAGGTAGGAGAAGGCAAAGGTCTAAAATCTGTGTGTACCATGGAAAGCAGCTAAGGGGATTCAGCTTAAAAAAACCACCAAGAGCTACTAAATATATCAACAGCACCTGTATGCAGGAAGTCTTCGAGTCCCAAATCACTGGAGACTGGTGCATCATGAATCAACAAGCATCTCTTTGCTCTTATTCTCCTTCCTAGAAATCTGCTATTGGCACAGTCAGAGACAGGAAACAGGGTTAGCCACATCTTGATGCAGTGAGGCCACTCCTATATTGGCACTTCCAGTGTATCTGTGTATAACCAGAATAAATTGAGAAACTCAAGGCCCCTATTTGTAATGTATATTATCATTACAGAAAAAAAAAAAACAGAGTTGTGTTTCACCATGCCTACTGCTTGATCTGGAGGCCTGTTTGTGCTCTACATGGTGAGAGATGAGCTGTTCAATCTTACAACTTGTCTTGACTTGATAAAAGGTAGTTTTAATCAGACATTTATTTAACACATGGCAGCTAACATGAGGAAAAAACACAGTTCTTGCTTATTCACTGATGCTAATCCTAAATTCACCACATGAGAAAACTACCAAGTGCTTTGTCAACACTTATCATGTGCTAATTATAGAAAGAGGAAAAAGAAAAAGGAACCAAACACACAACCATAACCCCAAAGTTTTTCTACTTCAGATAACCCCTTGGCTTGAAAAGTGATGCAAGCTGTCTCATTTCAGGAATGAAATGAGCATGTTGGAAGGCTTAAAACTCTTCACATCACAGCAGTTAAACAACTCATTTGCCTCTCTTAGTTGAGGGGAAAATTTCCTAACACCCCCCATGTACTCAGCTCATTTTGGAGAATGACTCATGCATCCCAGGAGCTGAAGCACACCTCAAAACACACTTCCAAGCCATGCTCCCATACAAAACCGCTGAAATATTACTGGCTATACATCATCCAGCAGGTTCAGTGTCCCAGATTTGAAAAATTTGAGTACAGGTAACGATGGATCAACCAGCACGCATGGGCAGGTGAACCTAGAGAAGACCAAAGGGCTCTGCTGAGAAACCCCGATTCTGGGGACATCGGATTAAAAGCAGTAAGTTTCCTGGAAGTTTCTTAGCGTCCCTTTGCCGACTCCCTTCCTTTTCTTCTGAAAGGCACTTTCCCGTACTTCCACTGGAGGGCAGAATATCCCACGTTTTCACAGGCGACCCCTCAAGCTCATCGGGGCACGCATTCTTGAAGCAGCTGTAGCAAGGACTCGTCTCTGGGAGACATTCTTGAACAGTTGCAGACTTTTACTTGGTTTCTATCCTACTTTAATGAGTAGCTCCATTTTTTCAAAACGACATAATTATTTTCATAAAACGTCTACACTATTGCCAGTTTACCTCCATATCAATGCCTTCCCTCTCAATGCCCCTTTGCCTCTGCTCCTTGAATTACTTGAAGTACTCCAAGTTCCCTTATTTTCCCCACCTACCTGGAAGTATGTACATATGTGAGGACCAGCAGGTTAAAATCCTCACTGCCTCCCCAGGAGGCAATAAAAAAATGAGATGAGCTGAAACTCATAGTAAATATAACCCAAATTTCTAATGTCAAAACACAGACTCCAAGATGATTTGGGTGGTGAGGCACTGGAATGGGCTGCTCAGGGAAGTTGTGAATGCTCCATCCCTGGAGGTGTTCAAGGCCAGGTTGGACAGAGCTGTGGGTGGCATGGTTTAGTGGGAGGTGTCCCTGCCCATGGCAGGGGGTCTGGAACTAGATGATCTTAAGGTCCCTTTCCAACCCTAACTATTCCATGATTCTGTGTTGCTCTTCCTCAAGTTTATAACAGTCCCATGAAAGCAATAGCTCAGGCACGGTCAAGAAGACAGACTGAAAGTCAGGGATTACTAAGAGAGGAGCAGAAACCAGCTTGCCTTTATACAAGCAAACAGAACTCAGTACCTCTGTGTCGTAGTCCAGCAGACAGAGTGCCACTGGGGAAAACTCAGAGAAAGACAACAGCATTGGTCAAAAGGAAATGCCTCTGCAGGAGAACAAATTGGGACCTTCTGGCCTACAAACTGCCTACAATGTGACATTGTCAAGATTTACTTAATAAATGGAGACACTAATTCACTAAAATCTGGGTTTTGTTTGTTTGTTTAACTATATGTGGGGTAGTACTGAACATAGCCTGCTATAAGGAACTCTTCTCCACACTTAAGTACCAAAGTTTTACAGACTAATACTTTCACAACTGAAATAAAAAATGTCATTTTTTTCTTGTGTTTGCTATAATCACCCTATGAGCTATGTTAGCTCATTAAACAGGAAATAATTCTGCAGGTGAAGCTTTTTCCACTCTGACTCCTTCTCTGCCATTTAAATTTACATCTGAGGACTAAAGATGGGAGAGAGTAGGAGGGTGCTGGCTCCAGTTCTGCTTTGTTTTTTTCTGACCTCTGGTTAATTTGGTAAACTTATCCATGTCTGTTTCCTCACCTGTAAAATGAAGATACATTTATTCAAGAACAGATCACCTGCGGACTGTCTGATGGTCATGGGTCCATTTTGCTCAGTACCTTCTCTGGAGAACAACTGTGAGGAAGACATGGAGAAGCAGAGCAAGTAGTGATTTTTCCTTGAATACTCCTGCAGCCCTCAAGACTGGATGGGTTTGCATCACATACTGTAAAGGTGTTACACGAAGGGGCAGAGTATCGCACACCAAAGAAATCCTGGCAATCATGAACCTCATGAGAGGCTAGTTATGACAAGGGCATTGGGACCAGGAAACATTGCTTAGCATTCTACTAGGGCCACATAAAGGGGAGGACTGTGTCACCATTTCTACCATTATAATAAATCCAAGTTTTCTCATTTAACTCTTCAGTATATCTGTGGCACAGGGATGCCCAAAGCTGCTTCTTCCAACAGAAACCTAAGCAGTCACAAAGGGATGATCCCCTCTACTCTACAAAGCCCAGATCACAGCAAGGATTCTTGCACTGCACACACTTCTCCACTATTACCCGGTACTCAGTATATATATAAAACTATATATATATATAGTCTATATAAAAAACTTATATAAAGTCTATATATAGTCCATATATAGACTATATATAAAACTTTCCAAAACTCCATTTCTTTTCTCAAAGAGGATTACACACTTCCTTTAACGAGCAGTTCTTTTCTTGCCAGCATCTTTAATAAACAACAAAATTTTAACTGCTGCTCATCAAGATAATGGAGAGACCCAGTAATACTTATTTTATAATGTAATAAAATAATACTTAACCAAAAGGCAAATAGTGACTTTTGGAGAAGAACAATATAGCCAAATACATGGTTTCTGATAAAGATTGTATTCCTGCATTTCCTCTCTGCTAATAGCTATGCTATCACTTGAAACTCCCAAGAAAGATTTAATGGCACCTTGTTTTCCTGGAATTAGCAGCGGTTGTTTCAAATTAGCTTCCCTTAGCCTGAAACTGAATTAGAAAAGGCCTGTATCCAGCTACATGCCAAACAAGTGTAATTTTGTGAAATCTATTGTCACTTCAGTGTTGAATGCTGTTGACCCCTGATTAATACCAAGCAGACCAGAGACAGAGAGAATTCCTTTGCAAGTGATACACAGGGATTAGAAATGTCTGCATTCAGCAGCACTAAATAAAAATTTGCTTTTTAAATAGGCAGCAGTGCTTTATCTTGTTAGGACATAAAAATATGTGCTTTTGTTTATTTTCTAATGGAGTGGGCTTCAATGCTTTCTACACAAGGCTATGCAAGACCTGCAATAGCGCTTTTGACAGCAGTGTAGTATTTCTAACACCACTGGGGCTCCAAATGGGCCAAACCTCTCTCCTCAGTTCACAGAGGGAAAATTCTTCATTACGAGGGTGGTGTCACACTGGAACAGGATGCCCAGAGAAATTGTGGCTGCCCCATCCTCGGAAGCATTCAAGGCCAGGTTGGATGGGGCTTTGAGCAACCTGGTCTAGTGGAACCCTTTAAAGTCTCTTCCAACCCAAATAATTCTATGATTCCATGATTTCAGCCAAAAGGCTGTGCAAAAAGGCTTTCTTCCTGGAGCCTCCAACCACAGCAGCAGGCACTGCTGTTGAGCGAATGCACTTGCCTTCCTCGCTATTTGTTTCCTGCTTAGATGTTCTACTATTCTACATTATTCCTATATTTACCTTGATTTCTCTACCTACTGTGCAGCTTTTCTTTTCATCTATGGCACTGTGCAGTCTGGAGGTGCTCCTTTGAGATCCCAGACCTAAAAATACTGGTTTGCAAACATCAGATCTATGGCCACTTTTCTGTTTTCAGTCTCCAAGGTGAAAGAAATGGGGGCCTTTCTGGTAGCTGCATCTTCTTGAACAGACATTATTCCCAAACTAATCTCATGACTTTGTCCCAACAGCCCTGTGTTTCCTACTGTGCCATCTTTATGTGTGTAGTTTCATACTTTATTGCTGTTGACATCACTGGGCTGTTGACCTATCCTTTCTGTGATATTTTTCATTTAATCCTTGGCTTTTAGAGCAGTTCCTCATTATGGCTGAAGTCATTACGGTAAGAAGCTTCCCAAAGACATCTACAGTTTGGAGTAGCCTCCTTCAGCTTGGAAGCATCCTGATATGGTTTAGATACTCCCCATGAGCACTAATTGATGTCAGGTACCTACTTAGGAAAACCCCAGTTGTAAGTCACATTGGGGAAATCCAAAAGCCTGAGGACACCAGGAGAGATGCAGCTCTGTCTGCTGCTGCCCAGCTTTGGGAAGGAGTTAGGGAGCCCCTGGCTCCACTGACCTGCACTTGGAAGTACGTGAGAGTCAGCAGTGATGGACTGGAAGGATTATGCTTCCCCCATAAATCAAAAAGTCACGTGTCCAGTAGACCAAGTGATCAGGCAGTGCACAGCAGGTGACTTCTCTGAATTCAGAAACAGAGGTTTGAGATCACTGCAGCTTTCCTCATTCACCTCTTCCCGTGGGGGCTGCAGCAGAGATCCTCTGGTTATTACAGGGTTCAAGAGGTTTTCTGCCATCTGAATTGGCAGTCCAGATCTTGTTTCAGGAGCTACCACAACAATGGGGCTAAATCTGCTGTTTGGGTCCTCAGTCAATGTCTTCATGGAATCACTTCTTCTGTTCCACTTACTGATCTGAGATTCCATGCTAGAAAGTGTTAGGTCAGATTTACCAATCCTGCCAGCTGAAAGTTGTCTACACCTAGTGGAGCCCCTCTGAGATCCCCAAGAATATCCTAGCCCATAGCAGATCCCTGCAAGCTACTCTTCCCCAGCCTCTCAAGCCCTAAAAGCTTATCACCGATAAAAAGACCTCTGCTCCTCTTCGGCTCACTGAGCAGCCATGAATTGAATAGGCTACATCTTTAGTAAAACTATAGACCACTGGAAAGGTCCAAAGCTTTCAGTGGATGTGGGAAGAGAACATCTCCCCTGAGACCAGTGGAGGAGACAAGGTTCTGCCATAAGCCTCTGTACTCTCCCACCAGGGGGATGAGCAGCACCAGAAGGACCAGGTTGCTACATCTTTGTTTACCCCAACAAACTTGTACAAAACATAAAGCCTTAAAACTATCTATGTAGCAGAAGGGAAGCGAACCTAGTTGCTGTTTCATTCTCTTCTTTTGGAACAACTAAAAGATACTTCAAAGCGCAAAAGGATGTTTCAGGAGGCTGTAGAACACATCAATATTGAGAACAGAAAGTCATATCTGTATAATCCTGGGAATTAACAGCATTAAATGACATGGATTTTCCCAGGAAAAAAGGGAGAATTAAAATTCTCTCAGTGAATAAAACCCCAACAAAAAGCAACCCAAACCAAAACCCAGACAGTTTGGCCCATCTTTGATAAACACTGTAAAGGAAATTTCATGGCCAAAAGACAAAGACAACATATATATATATATATATATATATATATATATATACCCCTACCCCTCTCTCTCTCTCTCTCTCTCTCTCTATCTATCTATCTATCTATCTATCTATCTATCTACAGTTAACATCAACTATAAAGAGATGCCTGAAAGACCCATAAAACCAACTTCCTGGCATGGTTAAAAAACTATTTTGAGATGCTGTTTTAAAAGGTCAAGTGCTCACCACTCCCCTTTTGAATATTATTTTAAAAGATAATTTTAAAATCGCTTTACTGCAAGAGCAAAATGACCAGGAAGCATAGGTACTGAGACATATCCTGAAGTTGTACCATGGAACTATGAAGATAATATAACACTACCAATTTCTGATGTAGTATGTTTGATTAGTAGATTTTAAATGCCTTTTTTCAGATCAAGAAGCCAAAGGACAGGGAAAGAATTTGCCTAGGATTATTCATCATTCAACACTACTGAGAAATTAGAGGGTTTTAGCTACCCTGCTCTTTCCCGACCCAAACACTGGGAGTAGAGGAAGACACACAAGTTCATCTCACATTACAATTTACTAACCTGACTAACCAATACCAACTCAAGACAACTTCACAGAAGGTACAAGTGAGACGGAAAGCCATCTGTCAAAAGCAGGGTTATCTCAAGGTGACTGGCACATCAGCTTGCCGAGAAACATGGATTCTGGAGAGAGCTTTCAGACCAGCTGGTCTTGAACAGGCCTACTTGGCCTTAAGAATAAGCATTTGTGAGAAAAAAATAGCCTGAAGATAATACTACTTAGCATCCTAAAGGATGCTCTTGTGTCAGCTGATTCTGCATGGAATATCTTGCTGCTGAGAGATATTTCTAGATATTCAGGAACACAGCTATGAACATGTACGCTGATGCACATGAACATTAGAACAAATGAATAATATGTTTCAGGAACAGCAGTTCCTGAAATATCAGTGTAAGTCTTGCTGATATTAGCTCCACCAAACCCCACTGTTTCAAAAGCCTTTTTTTTTTTTTTTTTGTGTATATCCTTGCAAAGTTTTCCAAATCTCCTGTTTTTTTCAATCTAGATCTGTTGAAAGATGTAAAAATTCTCTTTACAGTTTTAGCATAGCCTTAGACACTCTGTATTCAAAGCATACATTCTCATTCTTCCAAGTTAGATTCGAATGCAATCATCGTGTAAGGAATTCATATACACACCATGGTGCTGCAAGAAATGTCCTTAAGAAGTTTTTGCTAATTAATTCCTAATAATTATTTCAGTTCATCTACATTACTCACCTTGATTCACTGACAGATACTGAAGCAGCGGACGCTAAGTGATACACTGTAATACACAAACTAGAATGTTTCTCTGCAAAATGCATGGAATTGCACATGAATATCACGTTTCCAACTTATGAGCTGTAATTAATTATTCCCGATAGAGAGGGATTTTTTAAATTTTTCTTTGCAGTGGAGCACTTTGCACTGAAACATCCATAAAGGGAAGCGCTACAAATCATTATTTCCTCAGGAAATGCAAAGCTGACTTTTAAGTAGCATATATGGATTTTCAAAGCAAAAAGTGTTAAAAACCAACAAACAATAAAGATGTTTCTGGAAGAAGGAAACTCATTTACCATCAACTTTCTTGCCTTCAATTTGCCTTGATTTTTTTCCCTTCCCAGTTATTTTGTTCTAAGTGTGTTTGTGCCTGGTATACCATACTGGCAATTCAGCAGAGAAACAGAGCTATGTTTTTGAAGACCTCTCTTCATCTCTGTTCTCTGTTCTCTATTGTAACAGCCCAGGTTCCCATAGAAACAGAGAGTAAAGAGCAAAAGCGTAAAATACAAATGAACAGGTCTAAGCTGGCAGTTTTACATTTTATTAGACATATAAATATGACAAACAGACACTGGGTATGGGTTCCTTTCAAAAGGAAAAGCTAGATAATGCTACAACTTATCAAATGAATACAGGGCATATAAATTTTACAGACTGAAGTCATCAAGTGCTGAGTATTAGCAGGTTGATACCGCTTTCTGGAATTGAGTCATTTTTTAAATTATTCATTTTTTGAACAAGCAAAATACTTATTCCTCATCTGCAAATCTGATCCTGAATCTCCCAACTGCCCCAAAGCCATCGATTCTCATCTACTGAGACTGGAGCATTGCACTGTGGTAATGGAGCAACAACCACTAATTTCACAGGGGATTAGGACCTTGAAAGGTGGACTTAATAATTTTAAATTAATATTTGCATATAGACTGAAGTTCTCTGAAAAAATGCCTCCATTGTAAAAACGGTTTTCTGAGTAAACACTAGTCCAGATACTTTCTTAATGCTTCTGAAGAAGTTGATGTATTTTGAATGTATTCCTGGGTTATTTTAACAGAACCAGCTTCAAAAATACAGCAAAAGGGGTTTCTTAAAGATGCAGGACTTCAGGAAAATTAACAATTTGATTGCCCTTGTGAGCTGCCAATATGATAGTAGGATTCGTCACATCATAACAAGGTCACTGAAAACTGGAGAGAGATACTAATGTGACTTAAATTATTTCAAGCATATAAGTTTTTAGAAGTCCACAATAAAATATGATCAAGTATATGCGAATGAAATAATTTTTGTTAAAGACACTTTCAAGCACCCATATACAAATATCCTATTAGTATTTACCTTTAAGCACCCTCCTTGTGCTGTCTCCAAACAGTGACAGAGCCCCAGCAGTAGGAGTGATGCTGTCTGCTGGAAGTTTTCATCTTCTAAGCACTTTGATCCACTAAAACTTACAGAAAATTAGGAAAGCTTTAAAATAGCCCAGGTGAGTACGATTTCTTTTTTTCAAGCCAAACTGTGGAATCCAACATTTACTGACTTGAAACGGGAATTCATTATCAGTGGCTCCTGCTGATTCCTGAGTGATATGGGCCCTACAGCTCATCTTTTTATGTTTGGCTTCTCTGTTACATGGCACAGGAGATGCTGAGGGTCACAGAAACATTTGAATTTCTTTACCCTCTGTTCAAAACAATATTGCAAAATGCTTGAAGCCATTGAAAGAGACTCACTATAAAAGGACCTTCACTCAAGAGACTTCTACCTCTGTACATGCCCTCATAAACCCATCATCAACCTTTATGCACTATGTTAGGAAATAGAAGGTACAGGACTGTTTTTATTTTTTTTTTTTTTTTTCAGCCTATATATCTTCTATTTCTCTCCTAATAATTCGGAATATTGTTTCCATTTCCAGGAGCAACTCGTGGTTGCTATCCTGGATAACAAGGCAATGATAAAAATCTGCCTTCTTTAAAAAAGGTAGAGAGGTTTAAACACATATATAAACAAGAAGAAAATACTCTTAATTTTGTTTCTACATTTAGCAATTTCACTTAAAAGAGGTTTAGGATACCAGAGCTTTGTTTTAGTTGGCTGGAAGAGAAGAATTTAGTCATATTTCATTTTAGAGGGGACTTTGTGAGGTGCTGAGCATGGTCTATAATCAGAGGAAGGTTGCTCCCAGCACTCAGTCTTGCAGAACTTTACTCTTTGCAAAGGCTGCAACCATAAGACATGAAAGTTATTATTGTAGTTGTTATTATTATTGTTATTGTCAGCCTTGTTACTTAACAAAGGCACATTTGAAGTAGCAGTAATCCCATGAAGGTCTTGCTTTACCAAGACATGAACTTTGGAAATGCATTTGCTTGTTGATACACTATTTTTTCACAAGCAGGTCATGCCTTCAACTAAGCGCATGTCCAAATCTGACCCAGACATAAAATATACAATTCAACCATCACAAAGTTGTTCAAATAGCTTATTTGAAATCTGTGCCATTGATAATGGGATCACAAAACATCTTTCAAAACTAAACTTAAGGCAAGGGCATTCATTTCCCTAAGTATATGAAATCAGAAAGCAAGCTAGGAAGCTGTGGGAATTTAAGGAGATGTTTAATGCTTAAAAGCAGCCAAGTAGTTAGCTTTTTTTTTTTTTTTTTTTTAAAAAAAAAAGCACCTATAAGACTCCTTGGCAATTTCCTTCTATGTTAAGAGTCACAGCCATTTACAGGACTGCTGCAAGCCCATTTCTGATTATTGTCTCCTAAAAGAATTTCAAGCAATAAGAATTACATTTTGCCTTCCAAGATGAATGATATCACTTCTGCACAGAAACAGCCTCCAAATGAAATAGGAATAGCTATACATTAAATTTGCAGTGCCTTCATTAGAAAGCATCTTCTGAAAGTGTAAAGGATTAGGAAATGCACCAAAGTCAGGCAAAGCTTGTGATTTAATCCAAGACTAACATCAGTACAAGGATCTGAACATACACCTGTATCTCTGATGGGTTTGGGTGGAGGTCCAGCACAGTTATTCACAGTAGATCACCAACAGCCAAGTAAATTGCAATTCCACGAATGCTTTTTAAGCCTCGTTGAATCAGACTAATCCCTTGCTTTCCTATCAGCAAATTGTTATTTGATGTCTTTTGTTGAGAAACTCAACAATCATACCTGAATATGATGAAAACCTAAGAGATATTAAAGACAGAGTCCAAAAACATCTGTATGTGATGGTACACAGAGCAGAGAGAACTAGGAACACTTCTTTCTCATTACTAAAATTAATTTTAAATACAGCAGTGAATGAGATCCTTTTAACTTATATCAGAAATATAATTACAATAGCCCTATTACAAACCTGCAGGAAGTTTGACATTAATGTCCAATATAATAGCAAGATCAGATTTTGATCTTCTCTTTAAAGGTTTACAGACATGGAGCTTTCTCTCATATTCAAAATTTTATGTTATCTATATTTTTGACATTCTACCACGCTATAGCTACATAAAAGCCGTAGGACCAGTTAAATAAGGAGAACAGTTTTTCTTTTTTCTTTTTTCAGATGATTCAAAGATTTAATGCTCAGCACTTCTCAAATCATTTAATGGAGTACTCAGTCAGGCGCTGAGAAAATATAACAAATGCAGCCAAGGGCAAATGAATGCAAGTGGAGCACGGCATAGTCAGAATAAATAAGTGCACTGCCTAGCTGTGGGCTTTGGGATGCTCTAAGCACTGCAAACAAGCAAATCTAAAAAATAGTATTATCACATGCCAGCAGTTTCTCAGGATCTATCAACAATATTAGAAGCATCAGGCTTTTTTAAATAAACCTCCTTTACTCAGTGTTATAGCGTAAAGTATTGTGGTGGCAGGTTGTCACCTTACCATTGCATGCGAAGAGATGACTGCTGTGCTGTGCAGGTCCCACAGCTGGCTGCTAGCAGCTGTGAAGGCAGAGACCCATCTTGGCAGTATCATTTGCTCTTCTACAGTGCCTCTTGGCCTGCCTTTGATTTACTGCTTAATGTTTGGCAAAACTGAGAGAAATCAAAATGGGAGAGTCTTGCAGTTGAATGTTAGCAGTATAGGTGGCAGAACACTGCCAATATTGCAGTGATCCAATACCACTCATGCTTATCAGCTAAGGATCAGATGCCTGTAGAAATCCCAAGTTTAATGTGGATTACATTTAGACTGTAATTTATATGTAGAAATTAATTTGAGCTTTTGGTAAAACTGATTAAGCACTCTTTACAGGGAAAAAGGGAAAGAAGAAAAAAGGGTTTTTTTGGCAGATCAGCAGCTGGTGGGATGGGGGATTCACCAGTAACTTCAGAGTTAAGGCTGCTCTGAGTTTTTCACGTACAGTGGGATCTAATTTCTTCCATTTTACAGATTAGTGATTGAATTTCATCTCTGAATTTGACACAATTACTGTTCAGGGGTCAGCTGTATTTGCTCTGCAGTTTTTGGGTACCACACTTACTAACTTTTGCAGGCAAAACAATTCATATTTATTCATCTTTGAAATACAGACCTCCACCATCCACTCTTTCCCCTCTTTGTCCTGTTTAAACAATTGTATACATCAACATTTCAAAACTTTGGAGCTATTGCTATCACTTCCAAGCCTGGGAAGTTCATTAGGTGAATGGAAATGAACTTCTTTGCAGCACATTTTCCAGCTCTGCCGAGACAATTTGGCAGCGGAGAGATGGTGCTCCCACATCTCCTCCCCTGATACGTCCCTCCTGGACCCCAGATGTCTTCCTCTCAAACCTCCCCTGTGTGCCTGCACCATCCACGTACTTGCCCTTCAGCTCACACTAACTCTTCTCTTTCCATTCACTTAATGCTTGGACATAAAAGTGAGGTCTGACCTAACTCCTAGTGGATCTCATATGAGTTGCTGACAGCTCTCACACTGGATAATCCCCAAATGATTCCACAACTATTTCTAGAGTTTCAAAAATCAGTAGCTTTCCATAGTAGAATGATCAAAGTTTTTATAATGTTTGATTCCATCCAAGTGCCTTTTTGTTATTTAAACCAGAAGTTGCAAGCAAGACAGAAATAGCCCATCTTCTAGTGGCTTAATCCTTATAAAACTATTTAGACAGATCTTCAGGACAGACCAAAAATGTGCTGGACAACAAATGTACAGGCCCAGAAACTGTGCTAAAATGTTTTAATGCTAGCTTTGCCTCATCCATCCAACAGATGCCAAAGTTTCTGTTTAAAGCTACAAAGACTGTGCTACATGAAGCTCTAAATGACTGTACTTGGATTAGTGAAGTATTTTTAGCATCTGCTGAAAAAAGTATTTAGATAAATGCCAAACCTACATTTCCATCAAGTGCTACCATGTACAACTGATACTGCCAAGCACCTGGATGCATTTGCCACTACATTTTTCTGTTTCCTCTAGAATGAGACTCATTATCATCTGAAAGCTTTCTGCTGCATTTTTATTTCATCAGTACAGACCCTAATTCTATAAAACAAATGCAGTAAAATATTATAATAGCAGCCTGCTTCAAAAGCACTGACTTTTTTCACTAGCACTTCCATCTGACATATCCCATTATCATATTGAAAGGTCAAGTTAGCAACAGGAAAGCATATAGATTATTACCTAAATAAAAATGACCTGGTTTTAAAAGCTAATTTAAAATAGCCCTTGCAAGTGACATAGTGCATTACACCGTACATTTTCTCAAGAGGAAAGCAGCCATAAAGTCTACCCAGTACATATCTCTACATGAGCAATGCAAGTCTGCAAGCAAAGAGCAATTCACTTTCAAAAAAGAAAGTCACAATTTAGCAGTCTCCACTAACTTCATTTAGGGCTATTACCCTGTATGCTATCTTGATGGGCTCTGGCCTTTTAAAATGTTTTCTGACACCTTATTTTCTTAGTAAACACCTATTTTTACAGCAGTTGGGAAAATTCAATAGCCAGACTCGGATACAAAATACCAGTAGCTCCAGGATGAAGCTATAAATCATTTAAGGGTAGCCTCTGTTATAAACAAAATTCTCCAGCAGAAAGAAAAACGTTCTTCCATACCAGAGGCCAAATAATGCCATCTAAACTTTCATTTTTTCTAAACAGCTAGATAGTTAAACTCACACAAACTTAACAGGTATCAGTGATCAGTTACAACTTCACAGCACCCACCAAATAGAATCGTTTTAATTATTCCAACAGCTTAAAAGAAACTATCACATCTGCTGCTTTTGGTAGCATTAATGAGCTTTTCCCCCCTCTTTTTGCATGTCTCATGAGGTTTTCCCCCAAGTCTGGTCCCACAGATAGCCAAGGCAAAAGCTAGTTCCCTTATGGTCCCTAATTCACAAAACAATTGACACAGGTTGACCTGCCTCAAAAGATGATTTATGTGCCCCAAGTACAGTTTAACATTGAATCCAGAGAACCAGAGTTAAAGTAGCCACAGGAAAACCCCACTGAAAGGCAAACAGTCTGGTACAGCAGGTCCTTGTCACCAATGTTTTTTTCCCTACACACATATATTCCTTTGAATACATGCTACTTACTAATACTTGGATTTGTCCGTGTATAGTAAGCTTTCAACTCCCAAAGACAACTTCAACTATTAAAATAACTCTCACTGACAACCTCATAAAGCAAAAGAAAAGGCTGGTATAGAAAGGAGACACATGTAGAGCCAGCAGTATCTCTCCAAGTAACACCACCAAGGAACCACACAGGACACTCAGAAATATTTTCTCCTGTAAACACACTGGCAAGGGAGAAACTAGATGTACTGGAGGATACAGCAATTTCATCCTGCAAAAAACACCACACAGGATGGAGAAAGCCTTTGACAGCAGATGGCACCCACACACTAGCCACCAAGAGATGCCAGGAGCAGGCTTCACTCCAGCCACCTATAGGAGCACTTGCTAATGGCTGAGAGCAGAAAACTTCCTCGCTTATATGTTCAAAAAAACCTAGTCCTAAAAGGCATTGTAGTACATAGTACCATTTTGTAAACATCGAATGAAAGGAAAAAAACATGGGGCACCATTCCACCTTACTCAAACTACAAAGCCATATCTGTACCTTTCTTGTTAGAATAAAGTAAATTTCACCTTTATAACCAGGTTGGAAGGGGAAAACGATGTACAAAGAATGCATATAAGACTGAAAAAAATATTAATAACCACTATCTGCAGCAAAACTAAGTCAAGAAACTGCTAGGATGCTTTGAATATATGTAGTGAGAAAAGAGGTGCAAAGTGAAAAAAGGGACAACTCTGGCCAGTGAAACAAAAGTTTTGGATGGAGCTTTTTATTAAAGCGCAGGACAAGTAAAGATGGAGGGTGCCTGGAGCAAGAACTGCTATGAAAGGGAAAGGCATCTTATACCTACAAGAAGGTCACTTCCCTTCCAGTCCTATGATAAAGGGACAATTTTGTCTGTGAGTACTGTGATGTATTCCCCCAGAGCTGCAACACAGCTGGAAGGGGGGGGGGGGGGGGGGG